>CM023099.1:1390615-1578088 GCA_013103745.1 Gardenia jasminoides
TTCTTCCCTTTTAGAACTGTTATTATACTCTTCCCATTTATCTGAAGTGCTCTTTTCAATTCAGTAGCATGGCTTAAGAATACTTTCCATTGCAATAAACTCGCACTCGGCAAATCTTGTTATACCGTCGCATAACTGTTATTTGTATATGTCTTTATCAAATTTACCACTTTGTCGCTATTGTATATAAAACTGGTAATTCTCTTGCCATCTTTGATAGCCTCCTTTATTGCCTTTCATCCACCAATGCCTTCAAGCATTAAATCAATACAATGTGCCCTACATGGAGACCAAAACAAATGTCGCTTTTTTTCATCAATTGCTCCCTAGCTGCCTTCATACTAGATTCTCACAATCGGTGACTATCGTATGATATTTTCTTCTCCCATGGAATCCACAACCTTATCCATCAATGAAAATACAAAACTTGCAGTCTTTGTCTTGTTTGTACAATCAACAGAACTGTGATATATCATATCTCTATCACAGTATACCATGAAATTAATGATTGGATGTTTTGTCCAGTACTCAACCATCACACATGATTGTGCACCCATATGTTTTCCATTTTGTTTCAAAGAGCTGATGTATTGCTCAACCTCTACCATTTCCCTCATTTAGATATTCACCTCCAATTTGTTTCACTGTTGGTCCTTAATGCCGCCCAAAGACTAGCAATTGTATCAATCATCGATTGATAAGGCCACTATCAGCCACATGAAATGGTATTGCATTAAAATGGAAGAATTTCGAAATTGCCTTACCAACTCTTTTGGCATTTTCTTTGGAGAACAGATTTTTTACTGACTTATTCTTAGAGGGAAACATGTAAACATCAACTCCTTGTGACCCCAAATCTCCTACTTTAGCTTTAAAACTCAGAGAAAACTCTTTTGCTTCCGTGAGGATAGTAGATTAGGTATGTTTGAACCGCTGCTACTCCCTACAATATAGCATATAAGTTTATAATATTTTTTTATCAAATAAATCTTATACTCTAAAAATAGTATATGAATTTTTAGATATTTCTATATACCGCAGGCATAAAATTTGTGGATAGCCGCTCTCCTGATACAGAATGCCTACGTTGTTCTTCCATAAATGCCATGTATCTACTTTCTCTCATAGCTCGCTTGTAATCTCTTTTTTCCAAAATGTCCATTTCTTGTTCATCAATTTCAAAGATATCATCATCGTCATTATTCTCATCTTCATCCAGGAGATTGATAGATCGACTCAATGCTTCCTTTTTCTTTTTAATTGCAACTCTTGCACTCTTACCTTGACTCAAATGTTCTTTCAAAAGTTCTGTTATTTCTCTTGGAGCATTTGGACATGCCTCTACTTGTCCTGCTACATGTCTAATATGTCTGTTTCATTCTTGTAATTCCTCCATGTACAATTTTACCACAATAATTGCACTTTGAAATCTTTCTACTATTGCAACCTGAGTAGCATAATCCCAACCAATATCCCGATTGAAGCCATTATATCCTCAGTTGTCAAAATTATAATTTTAGATGTGATATTAAACATATTAATTTAATTATTGGGTGCTAATAAAATTTTTTTTCAATATCTACATATACTAATTTTTTAAGTCATGTTTAATGACAAACATAATGTACTAATCTATAATCCAATCACTTAATTTTTTTAAAATTAATTGGAACTTATAGTTAAATTGTTTATATAAAATTCAATCATTTAGTTTATATTTGTTTTCATAAACTTTTCTTGTACTAGTCATAATGTTGAATGCCTTATGTTTTATATTGTGGTTGCACCTATCTAAGTCCTATTTCTAGAACAAACGAAAGCAATGTAACACTCATCTTTTGGTTTTTTGCTTAGTTTCAATTATTTTGCCTATAATTAAATTTAACACAAGAAATAGAAATGTTGAAAAAATAAATGACAGTATGAAAGTTACATAATTGTAATCAGGAATGTGAAGTGTAAATTTATTATTTATTACATAATAAAACAAATAATAACATCCAGTTGTCAATTTAATCTAACTAGTTATATTATTAAGAATATGTAAAATAAATTTGTAAATCACAAAAAACATACTTTATTCTAAATCTAAAAAAAATAGTAAACCGTAACTAATATCATTAACAATTACAAATAAATAAAGAAATTAATACAAATAAATTATCAAACCTTAGCTGAATTTGGTGGCTAACCGCTTCCCAATAGGGCCAATAAAAGTGGTCTTCAAGACCTTCAAAATTGAAATGTCAAATCCATGTTTTAAAACCCATAATACTGATTTATATTAAAAGAGAAAAGCCCAACATTTTGGCTTAAATTGGGCCAAATCTAAGTCCAATCTAATTAACCTTCTTGTCATTTGGCTCCTAGTTAAGCCTTCCCTTCCGCTTTCTATTGACACTTCCCCTTCGTTCAACAAAGGTTAGCGCTCTGGTTGCTCTAGAGGCGACAGAGAGAATAGACAACGGTGAAGGCTGGAGATGCAATTGAAAGACAAATTTTTGCCTCTCACATACAAAACAGCAGAAGAAGAGATGAGGGCTGGAAGAATTTTTGAGGCAGAGGCGAAAACCACAGCTCACATGTTTTATCAAGAAAGGCAGCAACGGAGGTTGGAGATGAGATTGAAGGGCAGATGTTGGCTATTGCTAAAGGTAAGTTAATATTCTCTCAATTGGCTGTTTTGTTTCAAGGCAAGATTTTTCCTCTTTCTTGTTTGAAGAAAACCGAGCTTGTGGTTGTGGGTCTGTAAGTAGCTTGTTTTATTGAATTGGGGTTCTTGAAAGCTTGTTTTGTCGAATTGGTGGATTCTAAAGCGGCAAAGCCTGTAAAAGGTGTAAAGAACACACGCCAATTCAGCTTTTGTTTTTGGGATTCTGAGTTCACTGATGCTAATCGGCGAAGTTCGTCCGATTTGGTGTATCGTGAAATATCTCCCAATACCGCCGGTATGATGGAGACATCTCGGATATAGGAAAAATTTGATTTGGTCTCGTATCACCGAATGCTTTGTTCTCAGAATCGTCCGAATGATCCGACTGACGATATGGCTAACCCTGAGTGGAACCAACTGCAGCTGCCGTTGCTTATGGTCTCGGCAAGAGATGCACTGGCAAGGCAAGAAGAATGTCTTTATTTTTGACCTTGGAGGCGGTACTTTGATGTTTCTGTCCTGACCATTGAAGAGGGGAGATGCTCATCTTGGGGGAGAGGATTAAGATTAACCACTTCGTCCAAGAGTTCAAGAGAAATTGCAAGAAAGATATTAGTGGAGATCCAAGAGCTCTTGAGATTGAGCACCGCTTGTGAGAGGGAAAAGCGAATCCTTTCTCTATTAGCTAGACATCAACTGAGGTTGATGCCTTGTTTGAGGGTTTGATTTTATCAAACCATTACTCCAAGATTCAAAGAAATGAACATGGATTTGCTGAAGAAATGCATGGAGACACTTGAAAGCTGTTTGAGGGAACCATCCCTACCCAAAAAGATAGAGAATTCTGGACAGTGGAGGATGGCCAATCTTTTATTATGTTCAGGGTGTTCGAGGGAGAGATAGCAAGTAGTGACAGCAACTTTTAGGAAAATTTCAGCTCGAAGGTATTCCTCCAGTCCTAAGAAAGTTCCTAAGTTCAATGTTTGCTTCAAGATTGATGCCAGTGGCAGTTTAACTGTCTGCTGAGGAAAGTACTGGCTTGAAGAAAAAAATTACCATCAATAATGAAATGGGATGACATAAAAAAGAAAAATTAAGAAGGCAGAAGCAGAGAAGTTAAAATTAGAGGACAAAGGAGCAGACAAAGAAGGTTATGGTGAAGATTGCCTTGGAGGATTACATTTACAGGTTGAAGAATACCATCAGGGACAAAATAATTAGTACTAAGCTGCATTGGATGCCAAGCAGAACACTGAGGATTCAATTAAGCAGTCCATTGTATTTGGAATGGAACAGCTTGCAGAGATGGGGAGTTTGAGTACAAGATGAAGGAGCTTCAGAGTATCTACAAATCTGATTACCCAGATCATTACCAGGTCCTAACTGTGAAGGTTTTAGAAGGAGCTGCTGACAATGAAATTTCTGTTTTGGACGTGATTCAATCAACTGTTCAAGCAGCCAAAGACGAGAAAAGTTCACTTCGTTCCTGATTTGCTTCTGCAACTACTTCCATGAATGACTTGAAGAGATGTTGATTAAGTGAGTTGTCCATACAGTGTTTATTACAGCAATTTTAGGAAACAAAAAAGAGGTAATTGGTCAAAAAGTTCAATGTCCTGTGAAAATCGACTGTGGCCAACCAGTTAGAATTGAGAGAGTGCAAAAATTGCAATATTCTTAGTTAGAGATGAGATTTTACTACCTCTACTTCATCTTCCCCAGAAACTCATTTGGTTCTCTGCATGTACCTGTTAGACTTAGGAGGAGAAGTATCACTGTTTCTATCAACAAGAAGTATTTTAGTTAGCTGCATACCTTGTAATCAAAGTGATTAAAATCGACAGATAATTATGACCCTTGATCGTTATAACGGTAAAGGATCAGTAGTTACCCTTGATTCTGCCGGCTTGCTCAGTTTGTGTTGCGTGTGCTTTTAGAAGGGGGGCTAAGTGTATTGGTTTTATACGTCACATAGTTTCAGCTACTGAACTACGATAATGACACCTATGAAAGACTTGCCATGAAGAATGAACAAAGCAAAAGCAAACAGAGGAACAAGATATCGGAGGATCAGATATCATAAATTTAAAAAGAAAAATCCTTAGTGATCAGATAAAGTTACATCTGATACATATCATTACTAATGGAATCCAAATGATCTCTGGACAAGATCTCATCAAAAACTTCAAGGGACCAAGCCATTTAAACAACAGCCAACCTTTGTATCCAACAATAATGCATCACCTCAGATCTGAGCCATCTAAGATACAACACTGATAGTTTTCATTGTAAAAGAGCACCTCATGGAATCTATAAACATAGCAGGGAAGGCAGCAACTGTAACAAAGGACAAAAACAAGACCTGACTCAATCCTGGTAGTTAATCCCTCAAGAGATGCCTAAGAACTTCGGATGTTAAAAGTTGAAAATTCTCAATCTAATTAAAACAAAACTAATAGACCTCAAAAGCAAAGACAATATAGAAAAAATTTCCTCTCAAACTCCTTCAGAAAAAGCATGAATCATCAAAGTTTATCATTCTTGAATATAACTAGAGGAAAAAAACAAAATAAAAGAGTGAAAGTAATAACAGACAAAAGCACATACCCAGGTTCAAAGGCCATAACTTTTTTTTTTTTTTCCCACTTATTTAACTGACAAAGCAAGAAGCAGAAGGAGAATAACAATCAATAACCAGTCAATGAAACGAAAGTAGAAAACCACGTATCCCTAATGCGCATTATTTAAAATATATATAAGAAAACAGTAGCACACAAGAACAGCACCAGGCTGCAAGCCTTAATAACCAAAATGTGTTCTTGAAATGCATAAGTAAACGAGTAGGGAGAATAACAATCATTGATCAGTTGAAGCAGCAAAAGTCAAAGAGAGTCAATTGACTCCCAATCTTCTGAATTGCAGGAGTGACTGAACAGATATGACTGTAGGTCGATAAAATACTGAAATCAGCATAAAAGTTCAGTGTTTTACCATTCCTGGACATGTAATGATATCCTTATTTTTTATAACTCCACATGCTGGAAGAAAAATATATAGTTTGAGACAATAATCAGATGTGCAGAGCCAGCAAGAGGCAAGAGCAGTGATCATAACAAAAACTGCAATGCATTTTAAATCGCTAAATAACCAAAAAATCCATGGACTCCTAGAAATTTTTACCTAATACAGACTATAATTAAAATGACTCGCTCCACAAATATTTTGCTTTATATAGTTTCCGCATCAGGTATATCTAGAGAAGCTTCTACAAACTAAACAGAAGCAATCCCACTAAGAACAACCAGTTTTAGCGTTCAATGAAAATGCAAACTTTCTTACACCAGATTGAAACAGGAGACAACATAAAATTGCTTTAATATCTTTGAATCCTGAAGTTTTTAGCAGATACTGAGAATTTAAGAGGCATATTAGAATGCCAAAACCAGATACAAACATCCACCGAGCAGCACAGAGCAAACAAAGCAGTCATAACATGTGAAGCAACTTCTCTGACTAAAAGAGAAAAAAATCCTTTCTTTCTGTTAGTACCAGAACTACAAACTGATTCAGCTTTATGTAGCAAAACCTAGCAATCCTCAGAAGATCTCACGTTTGACAATATTTGTTTGCAAACTGGGGCATCTGAAAATCCGCCAAGAGTCGGGTTCTTTAAAGCTTGACCATTTTGCAAAAGATACTCAACTAGCTTTAATTCATATTCCTTCCCATTGAATTTTGCAATTTCTATTTCCTTGAGATGTAAAATGGAACACATTGGAATAAGCTGTGGCAATAGCCAAAATCTTCTTTAACATTCTCATCCCAAATCACCTATCAATAAAAGAGATTGAAATTTAAAAAGAACACAGAATGCAATACAAATTCATGATTAAACCTTTTCAGCAAAACACACCTGATCAAAGACAAGCTTCATGAGTTGAGCATTTGCGATCAAGCTTGGTATCACTTTCCAGGAACGGATGTGGTCAACACCAATGTTAAGGCCAACACCAACGCAAGGTCAAATTCAATGTCAAGGTCATGACATTTAGAAGCTATCAGCTCCAGACAGGTCAAATTCTTGAACATGGGCAGGACGAATGAAAATCATAAAGACCCTTACACGAAATGATAGAATTAGTAATTAAAACTTGAACAACTTGTAAGCCAAAATATGAATTTCCAATTGGTCTATCACTCAAAGGAAAAATTAAAATTCAGGAAGAAATTTAAGTCAAAAAGGCATACCTCCAGAAAGTACTCATCTAGACAAAGAGATTCTACACTTTGCACCCTATCGAGCATCTTCACAGCACCTCAGCACTGTTACGTCATCAAACAATCCAACTAGTAATTTAGCTCTAACAAAGAGTTCAAGGGTTGAATGATGTCTAGTCCATTTGCACGACCTTTGTATGCCATATGTTTGAGATTTGGGGCATTGATAAAGATTTTATGATGACTGACGCACCCCAAAACCTCATATTCCAAACTCCGAGGTGTTGGACTCCACAAGGACAGCAGTATCCATATAGGAAATAAGTTTCAGCTTCAGAGTTTGTATACAAGGTTAGAAATATCAAAATTTCAATTCAATACTTCTATTCTCAGCAGAGAAATTGTCCAAAATGCAATCCATCGCTAGTTCTTGAAGCAAAGGACAACCACGAATAAGCTTCTGAATGGAATCCCATTGACCAATCTGAGTCCTTCCAAGTGCAATACTTAAGGTTTGGTAAAGAAACTGACTTGGGGACTCTTAAATCCACTTCCCAGTCCAGTTTCAAACAAGTTAGTGTATTGCACATGAAGATCGATTCCTCAGGAGATAAGCATTCACTGTAATAACTCTGATTACGATCTACAAAGATCTCAAATTGTTGGAGTTTAGATGAAAGAGCAGTAGAAATCAGGGGTCAAGTGCCATCCAGAAACCTCTCCTCAACCGCCAAAAGAGAGTTCAAATTTTCTTATGGGAGGATTCCCATCCCTTAGCAGAATCAGTCTATTGACAAAACTTACGAAATCAGAGAACAAGCAATCACGGGCATCCATCACTGTCATCAACAGATTCATTCACGTGCTTCCAAGGATCAAAATCGAATTCCAGACTAATATCAGGAAGCGAGAAGTGAAAAGGTATCTCCATCTGGATGACAAAACAGAGGTAACAGCAGCTTCTTTGGTTGTGGGAAGAAATGATAAAATGTGGCAGAGCAGATGATCAGGAAGTTCACTGATCCTATCAGGCTGGTTATCAACAACTACATCTGGGTTGGTTCGAAGGAGCTTGTGTTCATGACCCATCATCAAAACACTGATCACCCCAAATTTCTTCTTTGTCTGCCCGATGAACTACTTAATTAAACACCCAAATACTGGAGATTCTCATAAGGTGAATCTAACTAACATTAGAAGCCAAAAATTAGACTTTTGTCATATGAAATTTTAGACAAAATAGGGAGGGAGAAAAAGAAACAGCACCTGGGAAGACAAGGGCTGATGGGATGATTGGTTTCGGTGTTTTTGAAGAGATTCTGGAATCAGCTGCTCTGCTTACGATTCTTCATCCTCAATTCCTCACTCGTGAAAATTTTCAGCTTCTGTTTTCTCGTACAAGCTTTCTTTCCCAGACCCTGCGAGCGGTTTTGGGTAGGGAGGAGAAGAGAGAGCCTGGATTTTGCGCAAATAGGGCCGGTATTTTACTTAAATTCTGGAGAGGTCTTAAAAGGATTCACGCATAGTTCAATTCGACTTTAATGCTACTCACAACTCACCCTTTTTTTCTAGTTTCTTTTTAATTTTTTTTCCCCTTTGCCTCAAAGAAAATGTCGTGCAAGCTTTTCTAATAAAATTTTGTCCATTTAGAGAGCTTGATTGCTTCTCTAAACTTAGTCCATACATGCATCGACAAATGACATAGGGTTCGAGCATATCGATGATATGCTGTTTAGCCAAAAATAAATAGAAATAGCTGATAACAGTCTTCTTTTTTGAGTTCATAATATTGTGTTCAATATCTTGAATGTTAATATTATTATTATTTAAAAAATAAAATTAGATTGTATTTATGTTATTTCTAAACTCTATGCATTTTTTAAAATAATTTCAGAAACCTTCCCTGAGTTTTTTGACAATTGTGGCCACCTCTCTTAAGGTTTGAAGAATTACACTTATCTTCCTTGATGTTATGAAAAGACTATGATAGCCTTCATAAACTTTACAAAATTTAAGTGAAAATAAGTTCAAAAGGGAAAAGTAGAAATCTTTTTGGGTAATACTTCTTCATCCTAAAAAATCTAATATCGTCTAATCTAGTACATTATATTTTGTTCCCATTTTATTTATTTATTAATCAATCTACAAAACGTCAACTAACTAATTAGGAGGCATTTGTTTAAATAAGCATTATTTAAAATTACATAACAAAAAAAGTCAAAGTACTAAAAAGAATGCTTTAAAAAACATGGCTTAAATTTTCCCATAAAATACCACAGTGACTTGAAAATTTCACCTAATAGATAATGGTGATAGTTGAACTTTTAGTAATGAATTTGTTTTGCACATTAGAGGGGGGTAATATTAGATATTCAATATTGGATTTTTTTTTTGCTTACATCATTAATTATTATTGAGACATACTTTCTTAGGGAGGTTTCTATAATTTTTCAAACCTTGGGAAAGGTGGCTGCAATTTTAAAATCTTAAGGGGTGCTTCTAAAATCATTCCATATTTTTACTTTGGTTTTTCACTATATGTTCAAAAAATACCTATGGATACATATTGGATATCTGAACCCATAAAAATCTGAGCCTGATTACTTTTTCAAAACCATTAGGGTCTATATTTGGTTTTGGATCCAACTAAATTTATTGGGTCCAAATTTTAGATCAGAAGGATGCAATCTAGACCCTATCCATTGACATACATATTTAGAATCACAAATTTGGAGAACATCCTTAGAGTTGACGGGCAAAGAGAATAATCATAAGTTGGTTGGTAGGTTGATTTCTCTGTTACATACTCATCTTGATATAGCATATATTAGTTAGTGTTGTCAGCCGATTCATACATTCTCTTAATGATCGGCATGTGGAAGTGATGCGAATAATTTGATATTTGAAGAGTTCACCTGGAAAAGACATTTTATTTTTCAAGAATAACCATCTCAATATTGATGGTTATACTAATGCCAATTCAGCTGGAGACTGTACTTATCAAATATTGATGTCAGACTACTACATTTTTGTTGGTGGTAATTTAGTTACTTGTAGGAGTAAGAGACAAATGGTGATGACATTGTTTAGTGTGGAGGCCGAGTTTGAAGGAATAGCTAAGTGTGTACGTGAACTTCTATAATTCAAGAGGCTGATGGCCAATATTAGTTTTACTCAAAATCAGAAATGAATATGTTTTGTAAAGATGGAGCAGCTATTGATGTCAATCATAACCCTGTTCACATGATCGCACCAAACACGTTGAAGAGCATCGCACTTTATCTAGCAAAATTTTGAACATAAATTGATATTGTTCCCATTCATGAAGTCACAAGATCAAACTAGCCAGTATACTCAGAAAGACTGTTCGAGCTAAAAAGTTCGACAAGTCACTTAACAAATTGGACATGTATGATACTTATGCAGCAATTTGAGAGGAAATGTTAGGATGAGCTGTTAGTTGCAGGGTGTTAATTGTTGAGAAATTTCTAAAAATGTTATGAATTTTAAATTTTTTCTGCAAATAGGGTGATTTGGGTGTAGGGTTCAAACCATTTTGGACATGCCCACGTCCAGAAGGATAACTGGTTTTGCACCAAAAAAAAATGTCTCCGTTTTTTATTCCGATTATTACAATGATTAATTTTGTTTTCTTTCTCTTTGTGGTTTAAGGAAATACTTGATTGTTAAAAAAAAATGAATTTTTTCCCCTCTTTATTTTTTCTTCTTTACTACTGATGATTAATTTGTTATGTAGTGAACATTGTGCGTAATCCCCAAACCCCAAACCCTAAACCCTAATAAAACCGAAACTCTAAACCCTAAACCCTAAACCCTAAACCCCAAACCCTAAACCCTAATAAGCAACCCTAAACCCTACAGCCCTAAGATTAGTAACCGTAATCTCGAAACCATAAACTCTAAAACAACAATGCCAAGGCCCTAAACCCTAAACCCTAAACCCTAAACCCTAAACCGTCCTAAGCAATGTTAATGTCAATTGGATTGAATGCAAGTTGCTAAACTGTCCTAAGCAAATTGGATTGATGATATGTATCTACCAAATTCCTTTGTAAGCCACCAATGTCAATTTCTCGGTACTTGAAATTCAGTTTGATATGTCTAACTTACATGGTTCGACTTGAAGAGTCTCATCATAGTTAATTGTGAGCAGTTGATTCTCGATTTGATTTTGGAATATTAGGTAAAATGATTTGATTGCCTTCATTGGTACCCAAAAAAAAAATAAAAGGCTCATGTAGTAATTGTGAAGCAAAACAAAATTTCCTTGTATGATCTAGATAACCATACACATAATTGTACCACGCGGGTTCATAGTTTTCATTTTACTAGAGAAACAAGTTTAATTGTATGCTATCTACGATCAAATACAAGTGGAGTTACTAAGGTTCTCACAATTATTTGACATTATTTTAGTCAATATAATCCCTAAAAAGCGGGCAAGCTGTTTATAACCTTATAACATCATAACCCACAAGCGGGTTAATGTGTTACCAAAAATTCCTTAAATAACGGAAACTAGTTACCAAACACCCTCTTAGGGTTGCAAAGCGAATCGAGCCTTCGCTAGTTGGATCGATTAAAACTCCTGCCGACAAACACAATTTTTTCAAACTCAAACATGAATATACTAAACTCAATAATTTTCAAGTCTCCCAATGAAAATACAAGATCATTTTGAGTTACTTATGCCATGTATAATAAACTTCGATAACTTTCGATAATTGCAGTTGTGTTAGTAAATTTTTCTACTACTTTTCGGTTTATGAAGCAATAGCTGTGGCTTATATCTCTTCTTGTATTGGTTAATTTGTGTAACATATTTTGTGGATAGTTTAGTGAGAGTACGAGTTTATGTAAAAGTATATTGGACAATGAAAATTCTTGATGAATTTATAGGATAGTTTATTCCTTTAATAAGTGGTTTACAATTTACAACTATTATGCGGTTGTAATACATGATACATAAATGTGTAATACGATAAAAAAATGGACAGAATTAGCAGCGGAAAAAAAATAATTGCATCGAAATGGAAAAAAAGAAAAATCAGACAAAATGCAAGTTATCACACATGAAAATATATTCCTTCCAGCTTTTTCTTTTCATCCGAAATTACCATAACTTCGCATTTGACAAATCACGAGTTTCACCGTGGAAAATATAATCTTTCCATTTTTTTTTGTCCGAAATTACCATTAACTTGCATTTGACAAATCACGAGTTTCACTAAACTCACATTTGTCAAATCTGAAAATCACAATGTCGAAACTCTTTTGCAAACAACCCCTCTTATAGAAACTTTTTTTTCCATCACACTTTAGAATTTCCTCGTTAATTGTTGGTTGTTATATATATATATATATATATATATATATATATAAATGTATATCAATTAACTATAGTTACTATGTAAAGATTGCTTAGGTTCATTGTATCTTGCCTCGTTATAAGCCTATATACAGGTCATATACTATTACAACATTTGTGGTGAGACCAGAAAATATTTCTCCCAAACTCTTTCGTCTTGACAATATATCACTTACTAACCGCCAATCCAGAAGCCTTTTCGCGTAACAAAAGCGGCAAATTTATCAGAATAATGTTAAAATCAAAATTTATCCACCAAATGGTGCTCTTTTTTTTTTTCTTCTCCATCAAGCGTTGCCTTTTTTTGCACATTTGATGTGGGGCACAGTGAATTAATTGAATTTTTCCGCATTTGACTTAAAAAATTGTGGGGGCATGTGTGCAATTTCTTAAAAATTTTCTTACAGGATTACCGCATGGTAATGTCGCTGTACCAATGTAAACCGGTACTTTAAAAATTTACATGAGGAGGTGTCACACTTAATGTGCGGCACCTATCTATTATTAAAAAATTTAAAAAATTTAAAAAAATTTGAGGTGAGGGGTGCACATTGAATGTGCTGCACCTTTATGAAAAATTAAAAAAAATATAGGCTGGAGGTGTACATACATGAGTGTGCCTTAAATGCACCTCAATAACTTAAAAAAAATAAAAAAAAAATTTGGGTGAGGGGTGCCACACATCAAATGTGCGGCACCGCTTGATGGAGAAGAAAAAAAAAATGAGCACCATTTGGCGGATAAATTTTGATTTTAACATTATTCTGATAAATTTGCCAACAAAAGCAAGCCCCATCCCTACCTGCCTTCTCCGGGGGAAGGGAAAAAAAAAAAAAAGGAAAATCGCTTCTAGAAAGTTATGATTGACTGTTTTGAATCACTTAGAATTGGAAGGAGTGCAAAAGTAGCATTACTTTGTGTTAGAGATGAAGCTTAACTACCTGTAGTTCACCTTCCCCAAGAACTAATTTGGTTCTTCTTTATAAATGTGTTGAGAGTAGAACTATACATCATCGTTCCCGTTCTTCTTGACCACAAGATAATGTTTGTTTGCCACTGAAGGAAAATAACTTTCTTGTAATTTTTAAACGTTCATTTGTAAATTAATGGGACACAACATATAAGATTTTTCTGTAACCTCCCATTTTTCTGTCAAAATTTTGCTAAAATTGGTAGGGAAGTGATTCACGGGAAAGTTTCAACTAATTAGATTTTTTTTTTACAATTCCTTTTTTTTAAACTATTTTTTCCATTCTAAATTTCTACATAAATTAGAATATATTAGAATTTATAATTCAAACAATCAACTTGTAATTTAGACGTTTTATTCTTTAGTAATTTATTGAATTGAAATGACATTAGTATGTTTTATTTTATATTTTATGCTCCTTTTTTATGTTATATATTTTGAAATAACTTATAGACACATTATATATATATACTTACTGTTAAAGAATGTGATTAAATTTCATATAAACAACCCTTCAATATACAAAATGCTATAATTATTACATGTTCTTATATATATGTAAAATACCAAAATGAATCCTTCACTATTGAAATATTTTCTATTAATGAACACACAAGCCCATTTCTTCTTGACTTTCCCATAAACAATCACAAGAATTTATATTTTCCTGCATCGGTTCTTGTTAACCAAATATATGTGGAAAAGTTAGTTTTCTTTTCTTTTATCTCACTTCACTTCACTTTTCCCACAATACACTTTCTTACACAACTTTTAAAATGCCTTAGACATAGAGCCAAGACCCTTGATAGTTATGGCTGTTACGGTTCAGAAGTTACGCACTTGCACCATGCGAGACTTGATTATCTACTACTGCAGGCAATTTGCTCGGTTTTGTTGCTCGTGTTTTAAAAAACACACGGAATTGATCGGTTAAGAAATTATTTGACATCTTATAAGCTTTTCATAAAGGAATGCAATTAGGTTTTACTGCAAATTACCTTTCTACACTCCTCATTTAGTACGGCAAAAAATGTACGACTTGATCAATCAGTGCACAATAGCCACACCTTTAAAGGTTTCAAACCTTAGTTTTCTAAAGAACTGTAATTAACTCGGGAAAGTCCTAAATGCAAGGGGTGCATTAATTACAACTATGCATTAACATGGTAAATTAAGTGTAATTTAGGTGTACGAATGAACACCTGTTAAATACTCTTCAAAAATCAAAAAACAATATGGTGCTACGCAACTGTTTCACACTCTGTTGCAGTGATAATAGAACTTCATCCATTGATGGAATAAATCAAGAGTAATCACTCCCCAGAACATCGTATTGAATGACTTGAAATACTTACCCATGCAAGTGGCTTCAAGTAAAGTAAAATGCAAATGTTCCAGTCTTACATTTTTTCTTTTCTTTTTTATTTTTCCAGATCAGAGTACATGAAATATTCTTCTTATACATCGTAAGTCTGACGTCCGCCATGTAAAAACAAGGTTTTAAATAAAGCAACTTGAAGTCCTACCTAACATAGGAGCACCCGAAAAGAAAAAAAAAGAAAAAAAAGGAAAGCACATATATGTACTAATCATGCTCTACTTTATAATATATATAGCTGGACGCGACTTAGTCTTAAATATAATAATCCGCTAGAATTTGCTGCGTACTAAATACAGCTGAGTCAATGTCAAGACTTCTTTCCAGAAAAGAAAAATGGAAATACGTTTCAGACGCACCTAAAACTTACACAGCTTTTCACACTTACCTAATAGGTGCACCTTTTCTAATTCCCACGAGATGTTGTCCCATACATGATACATGTACTCAAAATAGTAATTTTCAAAATACAACATAAACAATTTAGTCTTATCCTAGCCAAGGCTAGGTCTAAGAATTAGAAATTTTGGATTCAAATTCCTCTATCCCCATGCTTCTTAAGTTTTATCCCTCTGTACTAAAAGGAATTTGGAAAAAAAAAATAATCTTAGCCATAATTATAGGATCTAAAGCTTGAAAATTCTTTCTATCTCTCCATTTCCCTGCAAATTAGGCAAATGTTTATTAATTTCTTTATATATTTCTCCATCTTCTCTAGCTCAACTTGTTCTAAATACTATGTTTGCGTGAGGTGATTTTTTTTCATTTATCAAAGTTGTTCTTTTATTTGTTGTTATATTGTTTCTACACTTATGCCAATGAATTTTATATAGTAATATCTTTGATTTACAATGAAATATAATATTGTAAAGTTGAAAATGTATTAAAAATTGATTTACATGAGCAATTACTACTCTTAGATGTTAATAATTTTTAGAAATTATGTCCTGCTGGTAATAAAGTACCTTGGCATAAGCTGGTTTGGGATAAGGGGTGTATACCTAAGTTCTCATTCATCCTATGGCTGTTATATTGAAGGAGATTGTATGCCAAAGATAGCATGAGAAGATGGGGATGTTTGAATGGCTCTGCTGATTGTGTTTTGTGTGACAGTGCAAAGGAGTCTATTGACCATATGCCTTTGAATGCAAAATATATGCTGCAGTTTGGCAGAAAGTCCAAGCCTTATGCTCTGTGTTCGGACGATCACACCCATGGACTATGGAACTTAGTTGGCTATGTGAACATTGGAAATCCAGTACATTTATTGACAAATTCCATAGGTTGGCTCTTACTGTTACAGTCTATTATGTGTGAAGAGTGAGAAATAAAGCTATTTTCTAGAAAAACCTGTATCTGCGGCGGGCATCATGGTAAACATAGTTGAAGCACTGCAACATACAAGAGCCATGTGGAGAGGCATTTGCAGGACCAAAGAAAATTAGAGGCTACTCATTGAATGGTGTATTTCCCAAAAATGTTTCGATATGCATTAGCTTCTTGTATATAATGAGTAGAATAGGTAGTTTCTGTTTCTTAATCAAGTACAGGTAGCTGCAGCTACTGTGTGTTATCCTTCATTATAATTTTTAGAAATTGACACTCTTTAGAACACTACTTATTTGATTAGACTGAAGGTTCCATAAGTACTTCAATTCGGGTAATTAATAAATATTAATCAATATGTAACTACTTTGATGATGCCATCGGCCAATTATGATCTAATTATGATCGAAGCTCTGGCCATTCAAGGTCATTTCGAGTCGTGGCCACAGACCAATGATTGTGGCATCATGCGTTGGGAGAAAAAATAGCAATTTGCACTGAGGATATTTCTTCATTTTTCTTACAAAAATGAACGTGGTTACCGATGCCTACCTTGGGTGAAAGCATTGATTCATAGAACTTGATCCAAACAAGTACCATTTTTTCTTTTTTTCTTTTTTATTTTTTTGAAGTTTGAGACCTCTCACTTATATTTCCTCCCTCTGTATCATTTGACCATTCCTTCTCCCCCTTCAAACAAGTACTTAATTAATCTTAACAATAAAACAAGTTTCATTATTGTCAACTAATAAAGGTAAATGAAAAAATTTGAAAAAAAAAACAACACATTTTAGTCCTAGTCGTAAAATGTGTATTGTACCACATTTAATAATATACATTCCTTGACTGAATGCAAAGACTTATAGAAAGGAAAAAAGTCTTAGTTTATTTTACTGTATTACATTGCACATATAGTTTGGCTTAATATGAATACTTCTATAAAAATTAATAATAAAAAGGAGAAAAAATTTCAAACGCGTCTCTGACTTAGTGAAAGGAAAGGAAAGATGTATTAATAATAATACATTCCTTGACTAAATGCAAAGACTTATAGAAAGGAAAAAGTCTTAGTTCATTTTACTGTATTACATTGCACATATAGTTTGGCTTAAGATGAATACTTCTATAAAAAATAATAATAATAAGGAGAAAAACTTCAAACACGTCACTCTGGCTTAGTAAAAGGAAAAAGAAAGATGTATTAATCTCAACTTATTCTACATTATATTATATTTTATAATATATGTAGCTTTACACAATGTAAACAAGCTTAATTAAGTCAATACAAAGAGTGGCCACCCTTCCCCACTGCCAAGTCTAGGGATTGAATACTACAAAAACAACAACAATAACAACAACTATAATAATAATGATAATAATTAATGCAACTTGTGTTATACAAATACTTATTTAGCACAACGATCGGACTTTTAACTGGTTATACATTTAATTTTTGAGTGTCTAAAGTTTAACCTCGGAGTGGGGCAATATCGCGGGTACCAGATGGGCGTAAGATAAATAATTGAAGCACTTAATTAACGTAAATTAAAGTAGAGATACCGAATATGTTTTCGTAAAAAAGTTTGAGAACTATTTTTGGTTGAATTTCTAATGTAATCCTTTAAAATAACAGGAATGCATGCAATGTTATTTGTCTCATAAAACTTTTTTCTTTTTTCTTATAGATTTTGACCGCTTAATCTATTTGCTCTGACAATCTATGTACTAACCTAAAGGAATTTACGCATGCAGCTATTAAAGATTTATTATAAGCGCATCGGTGTATCTAAATAAATGGCTGACCATTTTATATCGGACATAAGTGCATGGGTATATTGCAACGATTTTATGCATGCAGCCATTAGAGATTATTTAGGTATACAACAGATTGATTTTCCGGTCATTTTCTGTGATGAAAAAGAAAATAAAAAAGGAAGAGTTTATGTAGGCAAAAAGATTGACTATGTGATTCATTGGAAGAAATAGGCGGTATGGTTATGAAGCTTGGTTGCAAGGGCACTTTGCTTTACAACTACCATGAACTTGGAGACGATAGAAATAAGGTTTCATTGGAAGAAATGGGCACATTGCTCTAATTCCTTGGTCTAATTAATGGAAAAATACTCAACCTTGAAAGTATCCAAAATTAAAAAAAAAAAAAAGGGTTCTAGCTCTTGGATAGGATTGAATGTAGCACTACAAGAAATTTATACTTTTCATGACTTGTTAAATAGTTGAAAGTTATAAAAGACTTATTTCTTATGACATGAAACTGGTGATAGTCACAAAAAGTATGATTTTTAAGTCACAAGTAATAGAAATAATATTTATTCAGAAGTCAAATTTGATTTTGTAACTTATAAACGCGGCTCATCATTTACGTAGTTATAATTCATTTTCAAGTGACAAGATCAATTGTGCCTATGTAAAGAGTGACTTCATTAATATGTCATAAAATCAATTATGATTCGTACATGAATATCTTTTCTATTATTTCTGACTTGAAAATTATATATTTTATGACTAGTACCAATTTCATGTCATAAAAGATAAACCCTTTCTACTTACAACTATTTAACAGGTCACAAAAAGTATAAATTTCTTATAGTATACGTGATCACTTTTTTTTCTTTTTTAATGAGCCAAAAGATAAAGTTATCAAGTTAACCTTAACAACAAGGTTAAAATGAAATCATAAAGAAAAATTTGAGGCCAAACTATAATTTCATATAGACTTGAAAGTAATAAGAAAATATCACCAAAAAAAAAAAGTCTTTTCTTCTCCATTCATCTTCTTCAACGAGGATCTAGTGGCTGTTCCTCAAACATGTCATTGACTACCACCGCCACCGCTGGTGGCAAAATTATAAAACTTCAGTTTTCCTTTAACCCAAACACACAGGGTTTGATATATGTTTTTGAACCATAAAATGCTAATATGAATGTTTGGTCCACCAGAAGGAAGTTTTTGGTATCTAACCCTCTTTTGTCTTATAGCATATATGTAAAAATATATAACTCATTGCCTGAGACAGTGAAGGAGAAGGAAAAATAATACATTGCAAATACTTATAGCTTAAGTATGTAAAAGCTAAGACAAGATTTTGGGCCCCCTATTTGATAAGTACTCCATGTTGCACGACTTTGGATTGTCACTTTTCTCAAAAATTTTTTACTTTTTCTTGAATACATTTTTTTAATCATCTTCTTACTTTACATTCATCAAATCACTATAATACACTAATTTTCAAAAACTTCAGAAAATAGCAATCGAATGGGCTCTTGGATTTTCCTTGAAATATTCACTATAAATAGATCGTATGGCTTTTGCATTCGGTTCAAGAGAAAAACAACAGCACACTATCGTCCTAATGCCTAGTACACTCCTTGAATCTTCATTTCTTTCTAAGTAAAGATTCTGTAATGGCTGGAAAGGACGAAGGCCTGGCAATCGGGATTGATCTGGGAACAACGTACTCGTGCGTGGCTGTATGGCAGCACGATCGCGTAGAAATCATAGCTAATGATCAGGGAAAAGAGAGAAATCTAAACTTAGTTCATACATGCTTCAACAAATGACATATGGTTCGAATGTATAAATGATATGCAATTTAGTCAAAAATAAATAGGAATAGTTGATAATAGTTCATTTTTTGAGTTCATAATATTGCATTCACTATCTTGAATATTAATATTATTCTATGAAAATAAAATTAGATGGTACTTATGTGATTTTTAAACTCTATATTTAAAAAATAATTTTAGAAACCTTTGCTCAGATTTATAACAATTGCTGCCACCTCCCTTAAGGTTTAAAAAATTACACTTATCTCCCTTATTGTTATGAAAGGACTATGATAGCCTTCACAAATTTTACAAATTTTAAGTGAAAATGAATTTAAAATAGAAAATGAAGGATTGTCTAATCTAGTACATTATATTTCATTTCCAATTTTTCTAGCTAGACTTATTAATCAATCTACAAAAAGTCAGCCAAGCAATTAGGGAGGCATTTGTTAAAATGTGCATTTTCAAAAATTATTTAGCCAAAAAAATGTCCAAATTACTAAAAAAGGGCTTAAATTTTCCTATAAAATACTATTATAACTTGAGATTTTCACCCAATGGATAATGATGATAGTTGATTTTTTAACATTTAATTTGTTTTACATATCAGAGAGGGGAAATAGTGGATATTTATTGGATTCTTTTTCTTACAACATCAATTACTATCAACACATATTTTCTAAGGAAGGTTTTTGTAATTTTTCAAACCTCAAGGAAGGAAGTTGCAATTGTTAGAAATCTCAAGGAAGGTTTCTAAAATTATTCGATATTTTTACTTAAGTTCTTCACCATATGTTCAAAACAAATACCCAAAGATACCTATTGGATACCAAACCCATGAGACTCCTAGTTTGAGTTCACTTTTTTAGAACCATAACGGTTTAGATTTGGGTTTGAATCTAACTAAATTTAATGGGTTCGGATCTGGATTAGAAGGATCTAACCCAAATCCCTATTTATTGACATGTCTATCTAGAATCACAAATTTTAAGAATATCCCGATGAAGAGTCGGCTGACAAAGAGAAAAAGAAGAAGTTAGTTGGTAAGTTGATTTATCTATCACATACTCATCCTCATATAGTATATGCTATTAGTGTTGTCAGTCGATTCATGCATTCTCCTAATAATTGGCATATGGAAGTTCTGATGTGGATATTTCAATATTTAAAGGGTTCATCTGGAAAAGACTGTTTATTTTTAAAGAGCAACCATCTTGATATTGACTGTTACAATAATGCTGAATGGGAGATACTACTGATTAAAAATCGATTTCAAACTACTTCACTTTATTGGCAGTAATGTAGTTACCTGGAGAAATAAGAGACAAAAGATGATGGCATTGTTTAGTGTGGAAGTCCAGTTTAGAGAAATGGTTGAGCATGTGTGCGAACTTCTATAGCTTAAGAGTCTGATGACTAATATTGGTTTTACTCCAAAATTAAAAGTGGATCTATCTTGATAATCAAGGAGGTATTGATATCGACCATAATCCCATTCAACATGATTGCACTAAACGTATTGAAGAGGGTCGGCATTTTATCAAGTAAAATCTTAAAAATTAAGTGATACAGTTCCTATTCAT
This sequence comes from Gardenia jasminoides, assembly GCA_013103745.1. Taxonomy (NCBI): domain Eukaryota; kingdom Viridiplantae; phylum Streptophyta; class Magnoliopsida; order Gentianales; family Rubiaceae; genus Gardenia; species Gardenia jasminoides. Next base: position 1,411,700 of record CM023099.1, read on the forward strand.
GACATTTGAAGACCAAATATACTCAAAAAAATTGTACCAAATAAAAACTTTCACAACTCACTTAACAAGTCATGCATGTATGATATCTATACACCAATTTGAGGAAAAGTGTTGGAGTGAGTTGTTAGTTGTTGTATGTTGGGTGTTGAGTGGTGTTGGTTGTTAGTTGTTAATATCTTCTTCTTTTTTTTTGTTTTTTTTGTTTTGTTTTGATGTACATCAATTAATGATAGTTATTATCTAAAAGACTATCTAGTTTTATAGTATCTTACCTTATTATAAGTCTATATAGGTCTCATATCATTGTAATATTTGTGAATGAGCTATAGAGAATATTTCTCTCAAACTCTTTCTTTCTTAGCAAATATATCATTGACTAACAGCAAATTCAGAAGTCTTTTCGCATGAAAAAAACCTAATGTATTTAGACTTGTGGGTAAAGTATTCTGAATCAAATTATGCTAACATCTACAACAATTTGATACTTTTTTTTATTCATATATCCCATGGATCGACTATACGTCCAAAATACAAAAATCGTATGAGAAAGTATAAAGGTCCCGGGTTCTACTTTTCTTATTCCTCCCCGCTTTTTAAGCCCCATCACTCCCTTCCTTATATGGGAAGGGGCGGGGTAGGGGAGGAAGGAGACAGATCGCTTCTAGAAAGGTATGATTAACTGTTTCGAATCACTTAGAATTGGAAGGAGTGCAAAGGTTGCATTACTTTGTGTTAGAGATGAGGTTTATACTTGGCTAGCTCTACTTCACCTTCCCCGAAAACTAATTTGGGGGTGTTTGGTAAATGGGTTTCAACCCCCACTATGGGTTTCAAATTCAATTATACCCATATAAAATAATTGGTTGGGGTCAATGGGAATAAATTAATGAGAATGATAGGCCTCTTCTATGGGTTTTTTGATTAACCACCTGTTACTATGGAATCATCTTAGTTGCCCATCTTATTTTTATTAAATCATCTTAATTATTCTTTTATTCTCATTAAATGTAAAAATAAGAAAATAAAATGCTACTGTTTCAACAAATGAAAAGAAAAAGAAAACAAAAAAAGAAACAATGAAAAAGAAAAATAATAAATTATAAAATCCATTTCACATTAACAAACACACTGTGGGTTTTCATCAAAACTCATTATCATTGACCACTCTATGATATCGATAGTGATAGTGATAGTGAAATTCAAACCAAACAACTCCTTAGTTCTTCTTTATAAATATGTTAGAGTAGAGCTATATATCATCGTTCCCGTTCCTGTTGACACTAAATGCTGTTGCTGCGAAATGCCTTACTTTTAAAGCGCCTTAGACTGCTAGACATACACCTAAGACCCTTGATAGTTACAGCGGTTAGGGTTCAGAAGCTACGCATTTGCACAATGCGAGACTCGATTATCTATTACTGCTGGCAATTGCTCGGTTTTCTTGCTCTGTTTTTCAAAACAGGCGGAAATTGATCGGTTAAGAAATTGTTTTACATCCGATAAGCTTTTTTCATAATGGAATGCAATTTGGTTTAACTGCAAATTACCTTTCTACACCCACAATTTAGTACGATAAGAAAAATGTATGGCTTGATTAATCAGTGTCCAATAATAGACACAAGTTAAAAAAGTTTCAGATGTTAGTGAAAAAAAATTGTAGTTAATTATAACTATGCGTTAACTTGATAAATTAGGTGTGACTTAGTGTATTAACGTATACCCATTAAAGAATTTTAAAAAATCCAAAAAAATTATAGTGCTACTCTTAGTGATATTGCAACTGTTTTACACTCTTGCAATGACCATAAATCTTCATCCATTGATGGAGTAAATCAAAAGAAATCACTCCCCAGAACAATTTATTGAATGACTTAAAACCGTATCCCGTGCAAATAGCTTGAAGTACCTTAAAAGTAAAATGCAAATGTTCCAGTCTTAGCTATAATATGGTAATTATACAACGTTATGTTAAAAACACCTCTTCCGTCTTATATGGTATGGCAATAGTAGAAAATACTTAGGTGGCATTTGCTAAGAGGGTTTAGGAATTAGGATTTGGAATGAACCCATATTGATTGTTTGGATTAATAGTATCCAAATGAATATTTTGAAATCATTTCTTAAAATCTAGGATTCCTCAAAAACCAAGTAGTTGGAGAGTTTTGGACAAAATTCAAATTTGACTCCTACCTAAATTTAACAAAATCACACTCTATCCATTTTACCCATTATCTTATCCACCAGCACCCCACCACCCTCTCCTCCCTCCTCCTTCTTCCCCAACACCATCCCCCTCTCTCTCCCCTCATCTCTCCCTCTCTCTTCCTCTTCCTTGTCTCTCTCTCCCTCCTTTTTCTGCTTCCCCCCTCCCTCATCTTCCCCTCTCTCCCCTCCCCTACTCCCTCTCCCCTTTTTCCTACATCTCCCATCCTTTTCCTCCCAGCCGGTGATTAGATGTAGAAAAGAGAATGTGTACTTCAGTTCAGATTCACTAATTTCCAGTTCCATCACAAAAAAATTTATATTATATGACATGCTTACTATCTAAAATTTCAATTTTCAACAAAATAATAGATTTGGGATAAAATTGAAATTTTGTTGGTGCCCCATCCCGGAAGAATGAGCAAGCCAAACAATGAATACAGTAATGAAACACATTTTAGATACTGTACCAAACAGATGTATTGGAATGATTATTCTCCTTCGGAATCCAAGATGAATGATCTCGAATCTGAATCCGATCCCGAGGTGAGAAGCAAACGCCCCCTTATTTCAATCATATTCCTTTTCTTCTTTTTCTTTTTTTTTTCCTTTTCCAGCTCAGAGTACATGAAATATTCTTCTCATACATCGTAAGCTCTGACGTCTGCAATGTAAAACAAGGTTTTAAATAAAACAACTTGAAGTCCTACCTAACAAAGGGGGACAAAAAAAAAGCACGTTTATTTCTGAGCAATAATGTGTACTGATCGTGCTCTAATTTATAAAATATATAGCTCGACGCGATTCAATGGTTTCCAGAAGAAATACGTTTTTAGTCTTGGATATAACATATCCGCAAGAATTAAGAGTTTACTAAATACCACTTAGGTCAATGTTAACGCTTCTTTCCAGAAAAGAAAAATGGAAATACGTTTCGGACGTACCCAAAAGTAGCTTTTCACACTAAACCTAAAAGTTCCTCCTTTTCTACTTCCCATGTTGGAGTTTTTCCAAAATGTTGTCCCATACATGTACCAAAAATATTTCCAAAATACAGCATAAACAATTTAGTTTTAGCCCAGCTAAGGTTGAGCCTATGAATTAAAAACTTTGGGTTCAAGTACCCCTATCAACTTAGACGCACTTCTTAAGTTTTATCCCTCTCTACTGGAAAAAATTTAAAAATATTCTTAGCCATAACGTATAGCATCCAAGGTTTGAAAATTCTTTTTATTTCTTCATTTCCCCACAAATTAGGTGAATGTTTATTAATTTCGTCATGTCTTTCTCCATCTTCTCTAGCTCAACTTGTTCTAAATAACATGTGTTTGTGTAAGGTACTTTTTTCTTTTCCTATTTATCAAAGTTGTTCTTTTATTTGTCCTTATATTATTTCTAAAATTACGTTAATGAATTTTATATAATATTTTCTTAGATGTACAATGAAATATAATATTAAAAAGTTGAAAATGTATTAAAAATTGATTTACATAAGCAATCACTACTGTTAACTGTTAATAATTTTTAGAGATTATGTCCTGCTGGTAATAAAGTTCCTTGGCATAATCTGGTTGGAATAAGGGGCGTATACCTAGGTTCTCATTCGTCCTATGGCTATTATGTAGGAGATTGTATGGCAAAGATAGAATGAGAAGATGGGAATGTTTGAATCAATGTTGCTAAATTAAGACTAGGTAGTGACTCGACTAAATTATTGGGTCAGGGGTTAACTAGTTACATCTATTGGATCATTCTAAAAAATCTATTAACATCATTATGATATCATATTTATTTTACATTTTTATAAGTCTTTAGAGATATTGAAATTAAATTCTTGATTTTGTCTTCACAAACCATACAAAATGTTTCAAAAACATTAGGCTTGATCTCAAATATACACTTAAAAATCGTATATAAAAATCTGAACAATTCATGTCCAAAATATGTCCATTCTCCAAAACTATTTGGAAAATTGAATTAAAACAATTTATACTCAATTCGAGATTATTCCATTTGGAACATGGCTTTCTATTGCAAGTTGAAATTAATGATGATAAATTGATAAGATGATAGGGATTAAAATTTCTTGATTTAGAAATCATTTAGGAATGTTAGTAACTTAATATTTACACCAGTTGAGTGGCGTTTTCTTATTCATTTAAATAAATAAAAGTTTTAAATTTAAGTAACTTAAATCATATTTGAAAAAGAAAAAGAAAGAAAAGTTTGAGAGTTGGATTAAGTAGTTCAACCGAGTCATGGGTTTTTGTTAATTTTTGATGATTTTGATGTTTGCTTTTTTGTCTTGTCTTGTCTTTTTTTTTTTTAAATCAAAGGGGTTCTATGCTATTGACCAATGCGGAAGGAAGTTGGTTCACGATTAGACCGGTCTGACCGATTGGTTTGGTCCAGGTCTAACAACACTGGTTTGAATGGCTGTTTTGTGTAATAATGCAGAGGAGTCTGTTGACCATATAAATTTTGAGTGCAAAGCATCTGCTGGAGTTTGGTAGGAAGTCCAAGCCTTATGCTCTATCTTTATAGGATCATATCCATGGTCTGTGGAACTTAGTTGGCTATGTGAATATTAGAAATCTAGTACATTTGTTGATAAATTCCATAGGTTAGCTCTTGCTATTGCAGTCTGTTATATGTGGAGAGTGAGAAATAAAGCTATTTTCCGGAAGAAACCTGTATCTGCAGTGGACATCACGGCAAACATTGGTGAAGCGCTGCGGCATATAAGAGCCATGTGGAGAGGTGTTTGCGGGACCAAAGAAAATTAGAAGCTAATCATTGAATGGGGTATTTCCTAAAAATGTTTGATATTACTGTGTGCAATTCTTCATTATAATTTTTAGAAACGAGCAACTTTAGAACACTACTCATTTGATTAAACTGAAGGTTCCATAAGTACTTGAATATGGGTAATTCATAAATATTAATCAACATGTAATTACTTTTATGACATCATGCATCAATTATGATTTAATTATGATCAGACAGATAATTGAGCTAGTAACCCTTGACTCAATTATAACAGTTTGCGTTTCAAAACCTCGACATGAAGCTCTGGCCATTCAAAGTCATTTCGAGTCCTGGCCACAAACCACTGATTGTGGCATCCTGTCTCGGGAGAAAAAGCAATTTGCACTGTGGATATTTCTTCATGGTTCTTACAAAAATGAACGTGGTTGCTGATGCGGACCTTGGGGCGTGGGTGAAAAAGCATTGATTCATAAAACTTGATTCAAATAAGTAAATTTTTTTCTTTTCCTGTCTTTGTAAGTAGGAGATCTCAAATTCAAAACTTCTCACTTACATTCCTTCTACCTGTATCATTCAATCATCCCTCCAATTCAAGCAAGAACTTGATTAATTTTAAGAATAAAACAAGTTTCATTGTCACCTGATGAAGGGAAAAAATAATTGGGAAAAAAACACGTTTTAGTCCTAGTTGTAAAATGTGTATGTACCACATTTAACTATATAGATTGCTTGACTAAATGCAAAGACTTGTAGAATATGAAAGGAAAAAAAAAAAAAAAAAAGCTCAAACACGTCTCTGACTTAGTAAAAGGAGAAAGAAAGACGTACTATTTCAACTTGTTCTACATTATATTATATTTTATAATATATGTAGCTTTGCTCTATGTGAACACTTCAAAAAGAAAACAAAATATAACGACTTTAGCATTATTGAGTCAATAGAAAGAGTAGCCACCCTTCCCCACTGCAAAATCTGGGGATTGAGTACTAGCAGTAGGAGTAGGAATAATAGTAGTACTAATCATAATATTAATAGTAATTACAAATACTTATTTAATTAGCACAACGACCGGACTTTAACTGGTTATGCGTTTCACTTTTGGGTGTCCAAGGTTTAACTTTGGAGTGGCGCAACATCGTGGGTACCAGATTGGCATAAAATAAATAATTGATGTACTTAATTAACGTATATTAAAGTAGAGAGACCGAATATGTTTTAGTAAAAGAAAAGTTTGAGAACTGCTTTTGGTTGATTTTCTAATCTTATCCTTTAAAATAACGGTAAAGCACGCAATGTCATTTTTGTCATCACACTTTTTTCTTTCATTTTTTTTTAAATTTACCCATTAAACTCTTATAAATGCATTGTATTGACCATTTAATCTATTTGCTCAGTTATATCTGGCGATTTATGTACCAACCTGAATGAATTTATGGATGCAGCTATTAAAGATTTATAAGTGCACGGGTATATTTAAATAAATGATTGAACATTTAATTTCTGATAGAAGTGCATGCGTATATTGCAACGATTTTATGCATGCAGCCATTAAAGATTATTTAGGTATACAACAGATTGATATACAGGTAATTTTTTGTAATGACAAACAAAATTAGAAAACAAAAAAGAGGAGAGTTGTTGCAGGCGAAAAGATTGACTAAGTGATAGAAATTGGGTTTCATTGGAAGAAATAGGCTATATAGTTAAGAAGCTTGGTTGCAAGGGCACATTGTTCTACAACCACCATGATCTTGGAAACGATTTGAACAGTTACTCAGCACAATTGAAAGGGAAGAATAATATGATATGATTTCAAATTTGTAACCATATACGGGAGGTTTTATCTTATTCTAATTCCTTGGTCTAATTAATGGAAAAAAAAAATACTCGACCTTAAAGTATCCAAAATACAAAAAAAAAAAAAAAAAGGGTTCTAGCTCTTGGATAGGACTTAGAATGTACGTGGTTGACATTTTTTTATGAGATAAAATATAAAGTTATCAAGTAAATTACTCTTAACAAGAAGGTTGAAATGAAATCATGAAGAAAAATCTAGGGTCAAGCTATAATTTCATATAGACCTGAGGGTAATAAGAAAATATCACAAAAAGGCTTGTCTTCTCCATTCATGTTCTTGGCCGAAGATCTAGTGGCTGCTCCACAACCATATGCCATCTACTACCACCAGCACCGCCGGTTGTAAAATTGACAACACGTGCGATAATAAATATTAAAATCCCAATTACCACCACAATTAATTTGTAAGAGTGGCAAGTAAGGTCGTCTCCTCAGGGAACGGGTAGAAAATTGTTTCTTTCCAAGTCACAGGAAAAATGGGGGGTTTGGATGGGATAGAACTAGAAATAAAATAAATCAAAATTAGAGAATGAAAAACGAAAACACCAATTAACTAAATCACCAGAGAATAATTTAATAGAGATAATGAAATTCTACTCAAAGGAACAACTTCTGTCAATCATTCGATCATTGATGCAAGAATAGTTCAATCATTTGTCACTAGGTTAGTTATAGTTATCAACAAGCTCTGACAACCAATTTTTCCTTACTTTTTTTTGACCAAGGTAACCGTTGACCGCTTCCCTAACGGATAACAACCCTAGGTACCGTAGGAATTTAATTATCCAATTGCATTAAAAGTTAGAAAAAACCCCAACCAATGAACACGCTAAGAGGGTCCATTTAAACTAGATCATACGTTTCCCCAACATAAGCCATTTATGGTGGTCGTCACTTGTAATTAACTAAATGAACGATTATGTATTCAATTAGTTAATTTGACGGTAGGCTATTAAGTTAACTCAAATACCGCACGATACTCAATTAACGGTAACCCTCAATCAATTAATCGAGCGTGCGAATAGTAACAAATTAAAAGAAAGGTTAGAGATTGATTAGATCTCACAAATTTCCTGGACCGCGCCTTCGAGTCGCCCTTTGAGTAGACTAGGGTTCTAGCCACTCCTCATGGAGAATTTCATCCAACAATTGTTTGAGAAACTTTCAACCATGGAAGTAATGAGAAAAGAAAACGAAAATAGCGAATTGAAAAATGGAACTTCCAAGTCAACGAAACAATGAAATCAGCCACCAATTGTTCACTTTTGTCTTCTTGCTTTTGACCAATCAAAAAAAATAACTAAAAGACAAACTATTGCTAAGAAGTTTTCTTAGAAGACCAATCGAGGAAGCCAAGGAAAACGATGAAGATTTTGTTCCTCCTCAAGTCACTTCCAATTTTATAGAAACCTAAGCTTTCCTAATCACTTAGGAAACCTAGTCCTAATTGGAGTCTATTTTCCTAAAAAACATTAATAAAGTAAATAAGGAAACTAATTACTAAAAATCCCTAATTAAAAGGGTCTTCAACCAATTACTGAAAATAAATAAAGTCTTCCACCAATGGTAGGAATTGTGAGGATTTCTTCCACAGATTTTTCACAGCCCTCTGCCTATCCTTGAAGGTCTTCTGGAATTTTCACCAAAAATAGAGCTTTTAATCTTCAATTAATTCCAAGAACCTAAAATCAATACCAAAACCAAATATGAGTAGAATAAGGCAATTAAAATCATATCTAGGCCATAATTGAGGGAAAATATCCACAATTAATGTGTACAATTAAGGACTCAACAAAAATCACCAAAAAAAAAAAAAAAAAAAAACCGGAAGGCTTATTACAGATTTTTTTAAATATAAGGAGCTAATTTGAACGTTTGGTCAACCAGAAGGAAATTTTTGGTACCTAACCCTATTTTGTTTTATAGCAGATGTATATATAAAACTCATTGCATGAGACGTTGAAGGAAAAAGAATAAATTACGAATACTTGTAGCTTAAGTACGTAAATACAAAGAAAATATTTTTGGGGCCCCTATTTGATAAGTACTCCTCATGTAACTTTGAATCATCAGTTTTCCTCAAAAAATTTTTATATTTTAAGTGAAAACATTTTTTAATTATTTTTTTACGTTATACACATCAAACAACTAGAGTACATTTTTTATAGAAAATTCAAACGGCTCTTCGATTTTCCTTGAAATATCCACTATAAATAGACCCTATAGCTTTTGCATTTGGTTCAAGAGAAAAACAACAGCACACTATCGTCTTAGTGCCTAGTACACTCCTTGAATCTTCATTTCTTTTCTAAGTAAAGATTCTATAATGGCTGGAAAAGACGAAGGCCTGGCAATCGGGATTGATCTGGGAACAACGTACTCGTGCGTGGCTGTATGGCAGAACGATCGCGTAGACATCATAGCTAATGATCAGGGAAACAGGATAACGCCCTCTTATGTAGCTTTCACGGACTCCGAGCGTTTCGTTGGCGAAGCTGCTGCGAATCAGGCTACCAGAAATCCCATCAACACCATCTTTGGTAGAACACTTCATTTCATATATTATGATAACTGTGCTCAGCCTGCTGCTTTATCCGTTTTACTTTACGTCGATTTATTCAGCTTTCTTAAACTGCAAGTGTTAAAAAAAAAAAAATCTTAAACCAGCATGTTTACATAGTTTCTATTTAAATTTCTCATTCTTTTTCTGCATATATGTGACATTATAAGTTTAAACTCACTAGCTGCTAAATTAAAGAAAAGATAAATTCATGCTACATACTGTATCATGGTCGACTTGTTTAAAAGCAAGGTTCCCCTTTACTTTAGTGGTATTGGTGTCTGCTCTTATGATTTTTCCAGAAATATATTGGATGGATAGGAGCAGGTCAACTTGGAATTTCATATCCTAATCAAATGAAGGTCTTTTAAGGTATAGTTTACGTGTTTACGAGTTCACTATTTGGATGGCTTTTCTTGAAAGAGTGCTTATCATGCATTGGAGAACTTAGTTCATTTCTTGAATGGAATTTCACACAACTTCGTTCACTTCACTTCGAAATCTGGAAGGAACTCTCAACTTATCAACTCAAATAACTGCAATCGTATAGTTAAGTTTTCCATTTTACCCCTGATAGTTCAATCAGTGATATATTCGTTTGCTCATAAAGTGAAAACACGAAAAGGAATTTGTAACCAAAATGCAATGTTCTTTTGAATAGAGGGGACTAAAATACTTTATTTCAAATCTGTGAGAGCGCGTAACTATGTGTGTTACTATTACTTCGTATAAGTTTTTGCGTGTTTCGTGTAAGATTTGTGAATAATATCTTGGTTTATAAGATTTTCATAATCCCAATTCCAACAGTTGCGTGATACAAGATAAATTGTCATCTTGTACCATTCTCAATACATGCTCCAAGCTCCAATCCAACCTTCTTTTGTCAGTATTCTCTTTTGGAGTGGTTGAGGTGATAACTGATATCAATTGTTCCTGGTCAATACAGATGCTAAGAGGTTAATTGGTAGGAGGTATAGTGATGCTACAGTCCAGAGTGACATGAAACTCTGGCCATTCGAGGTCGTTGCTAGTCCTGAAGGCAAACCAATGATAGCGGTATCCTACAAAGGCGAGGAAAAGGAATTTGCAGCTGAGGAGATATCTGCTATGGTTCTTACGAAGATGAAGCATGTTGCTGAGGCCTATCTTGGGTCCACTGTGAAGAATGCTGTTGTTACTGTCCCTGCCTATTTCAATGATTCGCAGCGTCTGGCAACTAAGGCTGCTGGAATGCTTGCTGGCCTGGATGTTTTGCAGATTCTTGTGGAGCCAACTGCTGCTGCCATTGCTTATGGTCTTGACAAGAAGTCCAACTCCAGCAGCAAAGTCAAGAAGAATGTTCTTATCTTTGATCTTGGAGGTGGTACCTTCGATGTGTCCCTTCTGACTATGGAGGGCACTACTTTTAAAGTCAAAGCTGTTGCCGGAGATGCTCATCTTGGTGGGGAGGATTTTGATACCAAAATGGTGAATCACTTTGTCCAAGAGATCAAGAAAAAGCACAAGAAGGATATCAGTGGAGATCCCAGAGCTCTTAGGAGATTGAGGTCGGCTTGTGAGAAGGCAAAGCGAACCCTTTCCTCTGCTGGTCAGACATCTATCGAGCTCGATGCTCTGTTTGATGGAGTTGATTTTCACCAAAACATTACTCGGCCAAAGTTCGAGGAACTGAACAAGGATTTGTTCATGAAATGCATGGGGCCCCTTGAAAACTGCTTGAGGGATGCCAAGATGGACAAGGGTAGCGTCGATGACGTTGTCCTTGTGGGTGGCTCAACCCGGATTCCAATGGTTCAAAAGCTGTTACAGGGCTTCTTCAGTGGGAAGGAGCTTTGCCAGAGCATCAACGCTGATGAAGCTGTTGCTTATGGTGCAGCTGTCCGAGCAGCATCCTTGCGTGGCGGGGATGACCAGGAGGTTCAGGACCTTGTACTGTTGGACGTCACCCCATTGTCTCTTGGTATAGGAATTGCCGATGGTACCATGTGGGTTGTGATCCCTAGGAACACCTCCATCCCTGCAAGAAAGGAGACAAGACTAACGACAAGTTACGATTACCAACATAGTGTTGACTTCAGGGTGCTCGAAGGTGAGAGGGCAAACGTAAATGACAACAACTTTTTGGGCGGGTTTGTGCTAAGTGGTTTTCCTCCCGCCCCAGTGGGAGTTGCCCAGTTCAATATTTGCTTTGACATCGATGCCAATGGCATTTTAAGCGTCTCTGCTGAAGATATAACTTCGGGCCAGAGTAATAGGATCACCATCGCTAGTGAATCGCGCATCATTTCAAACGAAGCAATCGAGAAGATGGTGGAGGAAGCGGAGATGCTCAAGTTAGAGGACGAGGAGTTCAAAAGGAATGCCAGGGCGAAGATTGCGTTAGAGGGTTACATCTACAAGTTGAGGAATGCCATCAAGGATAGGAGGATAAGAGCTAAGCTGGATTCGGCTGACAAGAAGAAGATTGAGGATTCAATTGAGGAGGCCATTCAATGGTTGGAACTTAATCAGCTTGCAGATGAGGAGGAATATGAGGACCAGATGCAGGAGCTTGAGAGTATCTACAACGCCATCATTACCAATGTCTACCAACAAGGTGGCCGCTTCTAATCTCCCCACATTGCTCAAGTTGATTCAGCCCCCATTTGTGTGCGACGTTTTTCTTTTAATTTGGCAAGGTCGTTTCAAGCTTTCGCTAGGGTCTTGGTGCTTTGCGTCAATTTGAAAGTCCAGAATTGGGTTTGACATTTCCTTCCTTTCTGTGTCTGATTGTGGAGTCCTGTTTGTCGAGTCCATGTAAACGGGACACTTATCATATCTTTGATAGGACCCGTCAATAAAGCTACCCTATCCAAAATGCCTTCTAGGGCTTTTTCTAGGGTAGTCATAATAGTAAAATTTTTATTTATCTAGCACTTTCTGTGTTAATTCCTCATGTTTCTTTTAGTCATTTTTATATTTTATTCTTTAGTCATTTTTAGTAATTTTTCTTCGATTAATTAGCCTCCATATTTTTTGTGTTTCCTGTCTCTTTTTTTTGTACTTGTAGTACATAGTTGTGAACCTATAAATAAGGATAGCTTAGAGGTTTATAATTAACTTAACTCTTTGAGTTGTTAGCCTTGCCGCACTTTTTGGCTGCGTCCAAGATTAAGATTCATTATAGAATCCCATTTATTTAAGGTTTGATCGTGTATTGGTAGAGAATGTTCGGAATCTTGTCCATTTAAGATTTGACTGTGTGTCGCTCATGAATTATACTCATTCTTGTTCTCACATTTATACTCCGTGCGATGGGGTCTTCATGCGAGTCCTTGTATTCTGTAAAACTTGCCAAATAGACGACCTTTGACACCAAATTGAGGAAATTGACCCAACAACGATCATGCGAGTCCTTGTAGGAATTTAAACCAAATGTTTTTAGTACTAGCTTCATTAGTTTTTGAAATTACTTATCTCAGTGGTCATTTAATTATGGTGTTAGATTACTGCTCTGATGCAGTAATCTAGTTCTTATGGGATTTTGTTATTGGGCTAATTGCAAACTACCACCCAGAACTATATCAGATTGGAGCCATACACCTTTAAACTACTAACTGCAGCACTTAACTATCCTAAACTTTCAGTTTACAGTAGATTTTTTTTTTTGGTATAAACTACAGATGTTCGTATGCATTTTATAGTGTGCCACTAATTCTGTTTGAACCGAATCGAACCCAAACCCTTGTCAGGGGAAGCTCTCCCAATATTATTTTACGGCAGATTGCTGAAATCAAATTGGTTGGAAAGGAAGGAGTTGCAGTGACACATTTGCCTAATCAAAGACATTGGTATAGGTCCAAAACAGACCATTTCCTCCACACCTTGCTTACCAGCTCTGGCCACTTTGACCTTGTTCATGGCCCCCTTCTTGTCTTTCTTTTCTGGATTGTCCTCTTCTCCACCACCAAATTCTAATCATAAACACACAGGGGACCGGTGAATTGGTGGTGGCTGACACATTGGAATCAATCTTAGTCAAGCAAACCAACCCGTTAGGGATGGGTTCATCTAGCTCTTTATCTTAATCAGGGCATCTCACAACATCGTCTTGCGCCCTTTCAGGTTGATGTGGTAGTCCAGCTTCGAATTTCGGCAAATTTTCGGGAGGTAAAATATCTATATTATTATTACTATTATTATTGTGCTAAGTTTGTATTAATTGAGAGTTTGATATTGCAACCAATTTAGTGAGTTACTGATGCTCATTTTGGTCTACAATTGATGAGGCATGATGAAGTGATAAATTGGCTTCTTGGGATTCTTAAAGTTGTGATTTCAATTTGCATAGAACTGATGGTGTAGTAGCTTCCATACATGATTGATTGGGCCGCACGAGTAGAACTAGCTGCCTTAATTTCTTTTTGGCTAGTTGCGGTGGCAATGGTGAGCTGCTCGAAAATAATCCGTTCGATTGATGAGAAACTGGTAAATTATCCCGGTTGAAGCAATGTATTATGAATTTCTCAGTGTGAGGTAGTAGCGAGAGTTTTTAACAAACTAAGTTGTTATGTTCGTGTTCGAATCATTCAAATTTGAAATAATCTCGATCATTTAATAAACACACCGAATTTGAACACAATGTGAGACTCATTTAATAATCGAGACGAATACGAATTTGCCTGTGAAATATTCAAACATTTCATGAGCATATATATAATTATGAAAATAAATAAATGAATATAAAAATACATTTAATATCATTAAGTATATACTATGTTTTACCAAAAAAGTAATTATAAATAAATTTGTAGTTTTTTAATCAAGAAACACAATTGAACTTATTCTAGATAATGTATTATTTATTAGGTTCATGGTGTTCGTGAGAGAGAACAGTTTTCGGGCAAATTTCAGCTAGGAGGTATTCCTCCAGCCCCTAAGAGAGTTCATTGAGTTACAATGTTTGCTTCGAGACTGCTGACAGTGGCACCCTAACTGTCTGCCGGGGATAAAAGTACCAGCCAGAAGAAAAAAGATTACCATCAATAATGAAATGGGAAGACTATCAAAAGCAGAAACTAAGAAGGTGGAGGAGGCAGAGAAGTTTAAGTTAGAGGACAGGGAGCACAAAAAGCAGGATTTGGCGAAGATTGCCTCAGAGGATTACATTTATCAGGCTAGCCAGATCAAATATCGCTGGTCTCGAAACTGTGCAAGTTGATTTTCTGGTTTGTCTTTTTGTTCAAGTAATGAGATCAACTGTTCCAGCAGCCAAATGCAAGAAAAACTCCACTTCCTCCCTGATCTTTGCATTCGCAACTACTTCGATGAATGACTTGAAGAGGTCTTGACCAGTGAGTTATGCATACAGTGTTTTTTTCACAGCAATCATGGGAAACAAAAAAGGGTATTTGACGAAAAACTTCAATGACGTTTAAAAATTGACTGTGGCCAACCACTTAGAATTGAGAAAGTGCAAAAATTGCATTATTCTGAGTTAGAGATGAGACTGTACTACCTCTATTTCACCTTTGGCGGAAACTCATTTGGTTCTCCTCTATCAATGTGTTAGGAATAGAACTGTCCCTGCTTCTATCAACAAAACATACTGTACTTAACCGCATACCTTGCAATCCAAGTGATTAAATCAACAGATAGTTAAGACCCTTGATCGTTATAGTGGTAAAGAATCAGTAGTTACCCTTGATCGTGCCAGCTTCTTGCTCAGTTTTTGTTGCTTGTGCTTTCAAGTAGAAGGGGCTAAGTGTATTGTTGATGCTATATGTCACATGCTTCTAGCAACTGAACTACGATAATGATTAGTATAAAAGACTTGCCATGACGAATAAACAAAGCAAAAGCAAACAGAGGAACAAGATACTAGAGGATCAGATATCACCAAAAAACTTAGTGATTGAACTGATAAAGCTACATCTGATACATATCTAGTGCAAGGTTTCATCAAAAACCTCAGCATGACCAAGCCATCTAAACAACAACCAACCTATGTATTCAACAATAATGCAATACCTCAAATCTGAGCCATCTGATGTACAACATTGACAATGTTTATGATACCCAAAAAAAATGGTTCCTCACGTGGTCTATGAACATAGCAGGGAAGGCAGTATCCGTAACAAAGGACAAAAACGTGCCCTGATTCAATCCAGGCAATTCAGTTAATCCCTCAAAAAATGCCTAAGACGTTGGGATGCTAAAAATTGAAAATTCAAAAAAAAAAAAAAAAAGGCAGCACGCAAGAACGAAAATTGCAAAGAACCTTCACATGAAATGATAGAATTAGTAATTCAAACTTCAGCGACTCATAAGCGGAAGTATGAATTTCCAATTAGTCTATAGCTCAAAGGAAAAATTAAAATTCAGGAAGAAATTTAAGTCAAAATGACATACCTCCAGAAAGTACTCATCTAGACCAAGAGATTCTACACTTTGCGCCCTATCGAGCATCTTCACAACACTCAGCACTGTTACATCGTCAAGCAATCTAACCAGTAATTTAGCTCTAACAAGGGAATTCAAGCGTTGAATGATGTCGAGTCCATTTGCACGACCTTTGTATGCCATATGTTTGAGATTTGGGGCATTGATAAAGATTTTATGATGACTGACGCACCCCAAAACCTCATAGCCCAAACTCCCGAGAGTGTTGGACTCCACAAGAACAGCAGTATCCATATAGGAAATAAGTTTCAGCTTCAGAGTTTGTATACAAGGATTAGAAATATCAAGAATTTCAATTCGAATACTTCTATCCTCAGCAGAGGAATTGTCCAAAATGCAATCCATCACTAGTTCTTGAAGCAAAGGACAACCACGAATGAATGGAATCCCCATTGACCTATCCGAGTCCTTTCAAGAGCAATACCTTAAGGTTTGGTAAAGAAACTGAATTGGGGACTCTTAAATCCGCTCTCCAGACCAATTTCAAACAAGTTAGTGTCTTGCACATGAAAATTGCTTCCTCAGGAGATAAGCGTTCACTGCAATTACTCTGATTACAATCTACACAAATC
Organism: Gardenia jasminoides; assembly: GCA_013103745.1. Lineage (NCBI taxonomy): Eukaryota > Viridiplantae > Streptophyta > Magnoliopsida > Gentianales > Rubiaceae > Gardenia > Gardenia jasminoides. Next base: position 1,428,102 of record CM023099.1, read on the forward strand.
TCAAGTTTTTGGAGTCTAGATGAAAGAGCAGTAGAAATCTGGGAGTCAAGTGCCATCCAAAGCCTCCCCTCAACCGCCAAAAGAGAGAGTTCAAATTTTCTTATAGGATGATTCCCATCCCTTAGCAGAATCAGTCTATTGATAAAACTTACGAAATCAGAGAACAAGCGATCATGGGCATCCTCATCACTGTCATCAACGAAAAGGCATCTCCATCTGGATGACAAAACAGAGGTAACAGCTTCTTCTTTGGTTGTGGGAAGAAAAGACAAAATATGGCAGAGCAGAGCATCTGGAAGGTCACTGATCCTATCCATTTAAACAAATTATCCTGATCTTGATCTTGTCTCTCCTGATTAACTGATTAACAAAACAAAGATCCAAATCGGCTTCCCAAATCCTTCTCAAGAAGAGTAAAAGTAGCTAAGAAACCGAATGGAAAAGTAGCTCAGAAACCGAATGCAACTAATATCAGATTATGCAATTTTAAAAGCAACTTCAACAGATGACACCTGGGTCGAAAAGGGAGACTGGGATGGTCATTTTCGGGCGTTCAGCTGCTCTGCTCCCTATTCTTCAACATCAATCAATTCCTCATTTGTGCAATTTTCAGCTTCTATTTTCTCGTAGAATCTTTCTTTCTTTCTTTCTTTCTTGGTATAATCTGCGAAATCGGGGTTTTAGCCTTTTGGGTATGCCATGGAGAAAAGGGTCTAGCGAGTTTCGAAAGACGGAGCAAAAGTACCTGGATTTTGCGCAAATAGGACCTCAATTCTACTAAAATTCCATAAAAGCTATAAAAATCCAAAGTAAAATTTTATGTGTTACTGAATTCGTGAGATTTACTTTCTTTTTTTTTTTTTTGGGGCTTCATTTTTCAATTATGTGTGCTAAAATTATTTGAAATTTATTTTTCCTTTTCTTCTTTTGGTATTTTTAATTATCAGGATGTGTAAGTAAAAGGAGAAATAGATGCTATTGTACTGTGACATGAATATGAAAGGAACAATTATTGAGCTTTAGACATAGTATTCAACTTAATTCCAAAAGTCCCATTTAAGGTTAGAGCTAATTCTTCTTAAGAGAAATTTTTAAAAAAAACAATAATAAAACTTGGGGAAATGTTTGAGTTAAGCCCCCTTTCAATTCCACGCCTTTATGTGTTCAAGAAGCCTGAAAACAACTATTCCTAGAAAATTACTGAAAATTAAAAAGAAAAAAGGTACACTTCGAGGCTTTTATTAGCTACTCTATAATTTTATTCTTTGATTGATGTTTCCGCCAAATCAAGCTAGGCCACGGAAGTATGTGATATGCTAGTCATACTAATAAGAGATCCCTCAAACCCTCCCACTTACCAAGGCATATGAAATGTCGGATGGGTGGGTGATACGAAGAAAGGAGTGTAAGTAAAAGATCTTTCGATCCTTCCCACCTACACTTTAAAAAAAAAAAAAAAAAAGAAACTTCTTAGCACAAACATTGATTAAGTTTTTCTATCCCTTTTTCCGGGATAATATTTGTTCTCAAAATCGTAGCATTAAAACCTATACACATGAAATTCCGTCTGCTTTCATTCCCCACAAAAATTCCATAGGATTCAAACTATTGTTTTCGTTTTGCAACTGAACTAACTTTGCATTGCCTGGTTTCATTTCCAATACAAGATATAGGACTCGAATTATATTGATGATATACAAAATGGCCCAAAATTTAATGATATTCGCAAAGATGTTAGGCTACAAATTAACATATCAACATAGCTTTGATATACACTGTTCAATTGAGATTAATTAAAAAACAAATGCTCTCATAAACAATAATATAATTAGAACAATAGATAGTTTTTACTTAAGAAAAAGAAAAAGAATTTAAGTAAGTTTGAGTTTTAGCTGTATAATTCTTAAAATTAAAGAACCTAGTCTATGGGTGTTTATGTCATTTTAAACAATGATAAAGATGGAGTGATTGGGATATTTTTTTAAAGTGCCGATATTATTTGCCCAAGATTAATCTTTTATACACTTGTTGTGAATACAATTATCTTAAATGTATGGTATACATGCAAAATATGGATTTTAAATTAAAATTAAAATTAATTTTTTTGCATAAAAACTGATGTATACACAATCAATAATGGAATAATTAATCCAAACACCTATTTTGCTGCTCGTTTTCAAAAGCAAAATCAAAATCAAAAGGCATCTACTTTGCAGCTTTTGATTCTGTTTTTTTGCCTTCAAAGGAGAGGGGGGGGGGGGGAGAGGCTAGTACATGCTTTGAAATAGCAAGATCAGAAAAAACCTGTATTTTGTAGGTTAAAAAAAAGTGTTAAATAGTGTCCAAATCATGAATTGGACTTCATATGAATGTCATATGATGTCAAATTGATTACTAGGTGGCAACAAAATCTACAAGAAAGCCGTAGCTTAAGTCCAAGCAGAGACAACAAGGAGAATTCTCCATGCCATTCATCTAGGACAAGATTAGCTGATGCAGAGACAGTTGAAGTCTCAATTCCCTACTCAGGAATTGCTATGAATTGAAGAAAGCAATCGAGAGCTAGGGAAGGTGATAATACGGACAATCAGAAAGAATGACAAAGTAAGAATGAATTACAAAAAGCCTACCCCAGCTCTGCCCCCAGCTGTCTATTTGAAGATAGCTGAGGCGGTTAATTTGCTGAGCTGTCCTAACTAACTAATGCCAACTGTCCAGACTAACTCCAGCTGTTGCACCGACCCACTTCCATTTAACCACATGCATCAGTTGCTTCCTCTCCAAAAAAGTCCTTGTCCTCAAGGATCGAGGAAACCGCTACCGAGATCCCCGTAAAACTCCCACGTAGCATCTTCAGAAAGCAGCTTGCTCCATTGGATCAACACCTGCGTGGCGCCACCTCTCTTAACAACTCGAATGATCCAATACAGCTATGGGTTCCATCGCGAGCTGTCCTTGATCGCTGACGCCTGGAATGTGTGTTTGAACGGAACACTTCCCACCTTGCGCTTAAGGACCACGGAAAAGTGTCATGAATGCAACGTGATTTGGTAACTTCAGCTTGTACGCTACCAATCCAACGCGAGCAACCACTTGAAAAGGTCCAAAGTAACGAGGGAAAGTTTGGCGTTGATGAGACCTTAGAGAATGTTGTTCAGATGGCTGAAGCTTAACATAAACCCAATCTCCTACATCAAAATGCCGCTCTGTCCTGTGCTTATCCGCCATCTGTTTCATGCGATGTTGTGCCTTCTGTAAATTGTGTTTAAGTTGGTGAATGACCTTCTCACGAGCTGCAAGGCTTCTGTTGACAGACTCGACGATTGCATCCTCTGGCAAGTAGAACATGAAGCGGAGGGCCTGCCCATATACCACCACCTCATAAGGAGGAATTTAGTGGAAGAATGAAAGTTAGTATTATACCAATACTCTGCTAATGGAAGCCAAGCACACCAGCTGCGAGGTTGGTCACTAGCCATGCACCTCAAATAATTTTCAATGCACCTATTCACCACCTCCGTTTGCCCGTCACTCTGGGGGTGGTAGGAAGTAGACATGTTTAGTTGCACTTTTTGCAACCGAAACAATTCCTTCCAAAAGTTGCTGAGGAAAACAACATCCCTATCACTGACAATGGCTTGAGGCATTCCATGAAGGCGGTAAATCTGATCAAGGAATATTTGCGCCACTGAGATGGCTGTATAAGGATGACTTAGTGCCAAAAAATGAGCATATTTGCTCAATCGATCAACTACCACCAAAATCACCTTCCTCCCTTGAGATGCCGGTAAGCCCTCAATGAAGTCCATGGATATATCTGTCCAAACCTTCTGGGGTATAGGTAAAGGTTGTAGGCCGGTATGTGAATTATCTACCCTTATGCCTCGACAAGTGTCACACGATGAGACAAAGGAAACAACATCCCCAAACATGGACTTCCAATACAAAATCTGCTTGAGTCGTTTGTAAGTGACATCAATTGCATGACCCCTTGAGGACTCGCATGCCAGAGAGATATTAGCTTGCATTTGAGGCCAGAATTGTTGCCCACCACCAGCTTCCCTTTCCTTCTAAGCAACCCGTGAGACCATGTGTAATGGCAGGGGTGCTGTGTGCCATTAGTTAGCTTTTGTATGACCTCTTGTATGCTCTCATCCTCTTGCCAACTCTGCTGGATATCCTTAATCAGTGGAGAGGTAAATGTGATCATGGTCTTGAGTTGACCTGTAGCATGAGATCTTCTAGATAAAGCGTCTGCGACCACATTCTCAGCACCTCTTTTGTATTGTAATTCATAGTCATACCCCATGAGCTTAGCTATCCATTTTTGCTGTAAGGGTGTATGCAATTGCTGCTCCATCAGATACTTGAGGCTTTGATGATCCGTTTTGATGACAAAATGACGACCCACCAAGTAAGCTCGCCATTTCTGTACTGCTAATACAACAGCTAGCATTTCCTTCTCATAAACAGAATAAGCCTGGTGAGCAGAAGAAAGTGCCTTACTGAGAAACGCCACTGGCCTTTTCCCTTGAAGTAACACGGCACCAATACCATTTCCTGACGCATCTGTTTCAACAATGAATTCCTTTGAAAAGTCGGGTAAGGCTAACACTGGAGGTTGTGTCATGGCAGAACGCAGCTCCTGGAAGGCCCGAGTCGCACCATCGTGCCATTGAAACTGATTCTTCTTCAGCAGCTGGGTTAACGGTTGGGCAATCTTCCCATAATCCCTCACGAACCTCCTGTAGTAACCCGTAAGCCCCAAAAAACCTCTCAACTCTTTAATGTTATGCGGTAAAGGCCAAGATTGGATGGCAGCAATCTTCTGGGGGTCTGCTTCAATGCCTTCAGCTGTAATAACATGACCCAAATAGTCTATTTGTTGCCTTCCAAAAGCACACTTGGACCTTTTTACCTTTAAAGAATTGGCTTGCATAACATCAAACACTGTTCTAAGATGTATCATATGAGTTGACCAGTCATAGCTGTATATGAGAATGTCATCAAAAAATACCAGTAGGAATTTCCTAAGAAAAGGTCTAAAAACGTCATTCATCAAATTGAAGGTGGAGCATGATAGTCGTCCAATGGCATGACTAAGAATTCAGTAGTGTCCCTCGCGGAGTTCTAACGCAGTTTTTGGATGTCATTCGCCACATGCTAACTGGTGATAACCAGATCTCAAGTCAAGTTTAGAAAAAAACTTAGCTCCAAACAGCTCATCCAACAGTTCTTCTATCAATGGTATGGGAAATTTGTTTTTGATGGTAGCTTGATTTAACTGTCTATAATCAACACACATCCTCCATGTTCCATCTTTTTCTTTACAAGCACCGGGTGAGGAGAAAGGACCGAGCTGGGTCTAATGATACCACATTCAAGCATTTCTGCGACCAATTTTTCAATCTCACCTTTTTGAAAAGCTGGGTACCTATACGGCCTCACATTGATGGGTTTGCGCCTCTTCCTTGAGAGGAATCGGTGATCGCAGCCTCACCGGGGTAAAGTGTGTGGCTCTTGGAACAAATCATCATAATCACTCAACAATTGATCAAGAATGAGCTGGTCCAATGGTGGTGTGTTCCTTTCCTCTCAGTTAGAGCATAGAGCTGACTGGTTTCTTCACCTCTCCACTCACTTTGCAAGTGAATTAAACATAACCAGCCGATAACTTGACTTGGTCTCTAACACCTTTTGCATTTTTTTCTTCTTGATCAGCTGCAGACCTGATTGTTTAACACCTCTCAATACCACCCTCCTTTTTTGCTGCATGAATTCCATCCGTAGCTCCCTAAAGTTCCATTTGACATCTCCAAGGGTGGTCAGCCATTGTATTCCCAAAACAACTTCGCAACCCCCCACCGGTAAAACAAGTAGATCAGCCTTGAATTCTTGACCTTGCATCCTCCATGAAAATGCCGGACATGGTAGTTATTTTGTTCCCATCTCATGACTTTCAACCACCAAGGATTAACCTTGTGAGTCCTCACTGAACTCCAGACTGGTGGATGAAGTTGTGGGAGCTACCACAAAGACATTAATACGCTGCTTGCCCACATGACCTGTCACCCTCATAGTTCTGAAGTTTGGGATCGCCATGGTTGTCATGGCATTGAGGGAAATATAGGCCAAATGCCCTTCCTCCTTCCCTTCATTTTCCTCTCCATTGTCCTCCAAAATACCACCCACCGCTTCTCCCGTATCTTCGACTTCCTCATCCCATACTTCCAGTTTGTTAATTTGACCTTCTCCACACCTGTGGCCAATTCCAAATTTTTTGTCACACCAGAAACACAATCCTTTAGCCCTTTTTTCATCCATTTCAGCTCTAGTTAACCTCCTAAAAGGCCTTTTACCCACTACTTCCCTGGAATTTTCCACATTAGGAAGTGCTGGTAGGGTAGGTTTAGGCAACAAAGCTCGGTTGTCTCTTCTCCAATTACTTCCAGATGTACTAAACTGATTATTTGACCCACTAGCAACATTCTGAAAATTTGAAAAGGATCTGTTTACAGGCTTACTATTTTGTTGCATACTCAATTTGGCTTCTTCGATTCTAGCCAATGTGCGTGCATGATGAACCGTTTTCGGCATGAACATCCGCACCGCAAGTTGAATTTCTGGTTTCAAACCACTCAGGAAACAGCTAGTAGCATAATCTTCTGGAAGATCCACTCGATTGAGCAATTCCTCAAATTGATCTTGATATTCTTGTACATTCCCACTCTGCTTCAAGCTCATCAATTCCCCCATGGGGTCATCATACAAGAAGTTTCCAAATCTAGAGGATAGAGCTCTCACATACTCTTCCCACGTTGGAACTCCATTCGTCAATCGAGATCTCATATATATTTGATGCCATTGTAATGCCTGGCCTTCCATGTTCATTGCTGCAATTTTGACCTTCATGAGCTCTGGAGTTTCGTCCACCTCAAAGAATTGCTCACTCTTGTACAGCCATCCTCTAATATCACCTCCATCAAATTTAGGGAAATCAAGTCTGGACAACCGCGTCGGAAATTGGTAATTACCGGCGTTTCGTGGTGAAGATTCTGGTCCGTGTGGGGATGAACCTTCCGACTGATTTCTCTGAGTGTGCAGGTCGATAACCAGATTTCTCAAAGCTGTCATCTCTTTTTCAAATTGTTCCCTCTGTTCTTTTAACATAGCTCTGAAATTCTCCTCCATTTTCCGGTGATCTTGAGACCTAGTGCCCTCTGCCATAGTTGAATTGAGCTGGAATTATCCTAGCTCTGATACCACTGATGCAGAGACAGTTGAAGTCTCAATTCCCTACTCAGGAATTGCTATGAATTGAAGAAAGCAATCGAGAGCTAGGGAAGGTGATAATACGGACAATCAGAAAGAATGACAAAGTAAGAATGAATTACAAAAAGCCTACCCCAGCTCTGCCCCCAGCTGTCTATTTGAAGATAGCTGAGGCGGTTAATTTGCTGAGCTGTCCTAACTAACTAATGCCAACTGTCCAGACTAACTCCAGCTGTTGCACCGACCCACTTCCATTTAACCACATGCATCATTAGCCCTTTCTCAAAAGCAACAAATTCAAGTTTCTACTTTCCACAGATGCAACAAGAGTTCACAACAATCTTACATAGCATGTTTCAGGATCCCATAGATGGTGTTCAAATCTTGAAGAGAATGCCAATCAAGAATCAGGCCAAACTATTCAAATAGCCGAAGGCAAGATAAACCAAAAATAGAAGGGATTTTGGAAGTTTTTCAAGATATTTGCTCCAGCTAAAGAGAGCATGCAATCCTTTATAGATTCAGCAAGACCTTATGGTGGTTCACCTTTCACCACGCAATAGCCAACTTTTCAATATTTCACGATAACAACTGTACTACATTATTTCTCGCTTTTACTTGATTGTTAGTTTTCTTCTTAGGTTTTCTATTTTCAAGAGCAAAAGCAGCAATGGTGTTATAACAATTTCTTTGAATTACCACTCCAACTAGAAGCTCATAGGAAGGATTAAGCGAACATAACACGGAATAAAAAAGAAACCTCGACTAGTATTTCACTAAGATAGATCAACAATTCCTTAATGCAAGAATCTATAAATATAACAAAATCAGCTACTGCAATAAGTAGAAGATCTATTCTTTAGAGTTATCAGCATCTTCAAAACAAATAATCCTCATCTCTCTAGCTTCTTATAACACAATCCGCAATCTTATGGAGCATCTCTTGAGCAACCATATTCTTGTGAAACTTGAAGGCCTTATAATTCCAAGAGGTCGGTTACAATTTGTGGGTTAATTCTATGGTCTCATCTGGTGCCACTCACACAAAACTCGATTAAGTCATTATTCTTCATTTGGTTGTCTTGTAGTTAAATACTTATTTGATTATTTGTGTATACATTAAACACTTTGGTTGTATTCTATAAGTTGGTGCAGATGTTATCAGCCCTTGAGGCTCCATCAAACATTCCTAAAAGATTAAAATAGAACTTGACATATATCAATCGCTATTTTAATGCAAGAAGCTATAAATATATCAAAATCATAAGTAGAAGATCTAGTCTTTAGAGTTATCAGCATTTCAAAACCAATAAACCTCATCTCTAGCTTCTTATAACACAATCGGCAATCCTGTGAGCATCTCTTGAATGAAGATATTCTTTTCACAACCAAGACCTTATAGATCCACCAATAGTCATCTTCTTTAAAGCTTTTCCACTTTGCAAAAGACACTGAACTAGCTCAAATTCCTATTCTTCTTCAAAGAATTTGTTGATTTGTATCACCTTGAGATGTTTTATGAAGTGCATTTGGAGAACCTCAAGTGATGGACACTCAAAACGATCATCTTGAGCCACCTGTCCATAAAAAGAATAGTAAAGCAAAAGATCCTGTGAAAGTCTACTTCAATGGCAAAACACTTGATGATTACAATATCTCACCTGATGAAGAACAAGTTCTTCAATCTTAGGTGTGACGACCCACCTATCCCTAGAGCGCACCCCAGGGTATCAGCGGCCGCCTGCCTAGCTCTCGCCAAGACTCACTCACTCTAGAATCACTTCACTTATCAAATTCAAACTTGACAGGATAAGACTCTTAACCCAAAATAAAAGAGGGCAATGCTTTACAATACATAACATTTGAATTACAATCCATAATAGATAGACTATTCATCCCTACAACCTTGTTTCATCATACAGGAGTTCTCAAAAGACATTATATAAAAGTTCTCAAAAGATAACATCCAAGTTCTTCAAAAACATCAAAACAAGAGGAACCCTAATCTTAAGGGTAGGCATCATCATCGAGGATCTCATCTCCTTCTAAGGAAAACAAATGGGAAAAAGGGTGAGTTAGAAAGCTCGTGAGTTCCCAAAACATGCAATTCACATAACAGGTAAGAACATTTACTCAACAAGATTTCACTTTGAATTTAAATCAGATAAGAAAGCATTTAACAATACAAGTATGGATACGGGGCTCTCAAGAGCCAAAGTCCACGTCGCTTGTCCACGAACCAGTAGTTGATACTCCGTCAACTTGTCACCATGACCATGTAGAACTCCACTTCCCTTTTACTCCTCCAAAACCCCACCGGGCCCGTTCTCCAAACAAGCATGAGTAACAGTGAGGGTTTACAGATAAAGGTAACAAGAGGGTTTACAATACTCTCCATGAGGGACAAGTCCATATGCCAAGTCCGTAGTACTTTTTTCGGTCAATACGGTGGTTGGTTGCTCTTTTAGAGATAGGTTGGTTCCGAACTCAATCTCGAAAGCACAGACTGTGGTTTAAGTCACTGGCTTTGTGACATTAAAATAACCCTATGGCTCTTCCCTTTCTTCTCCACCTAGGCCTAGATTCCGGCTCGAGTCGAAGGGTTCACCGATAGGTCTCAGGCATTTCCTGACCTTTACAAACACATGCAGTCACTAAGTGGAATTGTAACAGTCATTCATTTCAGTTTGCATTCATTTCAAAGCATTTTCATAGTCGTTTCACTCGGATAAGAGTAAGTGCGATAAAGTACACACTACCCTCTCGAGAGTTCAAAACCGGTTTCACAAGTACAATCACAAAGGTCATTACAGTCATTTCACATAAACACATAACAGGCATGAAAACTCACCAAAGTAATAAGGCTCAGCCTCTACGTAAGGGTCGAATTCACTTTCCTCCTCAAACCCTAAACAAGTAAAAACAGTAGTTGAGAATTCTGTTCTTTCATTCATTAATCAAAACAACTCATTTCCACCTTTTTAGTTTTCAATCAATGTTTTCCCCAAAAATTCTCTCAAGGAAACACTTTCATTTCCAATACGATATTTCAAACGAATCTTTGAAAAATCACTATCTCATTTCAAAAACCACACGTTACCGATGTACTCACTAAGCATTTTTCCACATTTTCTTTAATAAATCACTCAGGTGAAAATTATCAACCCAAAATCACTTTTAACACAAACTCAACATTTCTTTCTTGAAAATGCTTTAATATAACTTTAAAACACTTTAAACTATAACCTTTCTTACAAAATTCATTAAAGGAAACCATAACACTACAAAACCCTCAAATGACATTTTTCACCCAATTTTCATGAGAAATTCTATTCTTTATCTTTTCGAAAGTCATACACCGATAAATATACATATCAAATATTTTCTTAAACAGAAATTCATCACGACTGAATACAAAATTTCAAAATCAAACATAGAAGTTTTCATGTGTGGTTTCGGCCATTTTAATCATTTTTCCTTCAAACTTTTCACCAACTAAAAACCCTAATTTCTAACCATATCAAGGCAAGTTCACAAATAACAATCAAATTCCCAATCAGGTCCTCAAGTCCGCTACCTAGAGGTCACCTCAAGTCCGCTACCTAGGTTGGGATTTCAAGAGCCCAACTTCATCTTTTCAGATGAGATCATTCCTTCAATATTAACCACAGATCTACACTAATCAACATTAATAAGGCTAGATCTACAAGATTCGAGACTTGTACCTTCGGATCTATCGAGATCCAACGAAATCCGTCAAAACCCAATGAAATCCCTCAAGCTTTCCTTCAAGAAAGTCGCTTCCAAGCTCAATAAACCTCTCAAGCCTCGATCTTCACCCAAGATCTACGGATTTCGATGGGGATCTACGACTCCAAGCCCACGATCAAGCAACACATCACTCGATCAAGCCTTGTTTCTTCACTTTTCTCTTCCTTTTCCCCTCAAGAACTTCGGCCCTCTCTCTCTCCTCTCTCCTTGGTTCGGCTGAAATAGGGAAGAAGAAATCAAGCCCATAATCCATCCATCAAGTTTCATAAGCTCAAGATTCTAGTTGAAGAAAAATGGAAGATTTTTAACCACAAAACTCACCTTTCTTCCTCCCTCCAAAATCGGACCAGCCCTCTCTTTCCTTGCTCTCTTCCTCGGCTGGAAATGTGAGGATGATGGTGGCTTCAAGAGTGCTTGAAAGTGGAAGAAAGGAAGAAGGAAGAAATGGAAGAAACTTGAACTTATTTCTCTCTCTCTTTCCCTTAGAGCTCTCGGCTCTTCCTCTCTCTATCTCCCAAATGTGCAGCTGAAAATGAAGTGTGAAGATTGCAAGAAGTCAAGCCTTTTTAATGGCAAAAAGTGCTTTTCCTTGATTCAGGGGAAAAGTGCTTTTGGCACTTTATGTCAGCGTCATGACATCTAACTTACACCTGCTCTAGTCCATTCCGACCTGTCCAAACTTATTAATATTCTCAAAATATTGCCACTTATGCTTAATTTCAACTTAAAGTCACTAATCACGCTCCGGTAGAAAATTAGAGACCTAATACGCCAAAATCGCACAATGGCAAACAAATCGTATAAAATGCTATAAATTGTAAAATATTTGATTTCATCATAATTTTACTCATAAATAAATAAATAAATATAATATAAATAATATTATGCATTTTAAAAATAATTTGGAATTTCGAGGCCCTCACATTAGTTGCGCTCTGACTTAGCTTTCTTAATGCGTAGCAACTGGGCAGAGTGTCAATTTCCAATCTGATCAAGTTGTTGAAAGCTGGCAACGACCCACCAAATTTAATGAAAGCCTTCATTCAAATGAGAAAAATGCTTAGAATAGTATACTGCTTGGAGGTATGAATCTCAAATTGTAAAAGAAGAACGTAAAAATACCTCTAGGGAATATTTGGTTAGTTCCAGTGACTTCACACTTTGCACCATACTAAAAAGCTCAAAAGCATGCTGACATGTCGTTGCTTCACCAATCCAAGGAACTATTATTTTGGCACTAACAAGAGATTTTGGGCTCTGAATGAAGTTTGGCACACACGGTTCATACCGATCGGCATGAAAGGCCAAAAATTTAAGATTGGGAGCATTTATACAAATGTTAGAATTTGTGAAACATCCACTTCCATATTCCAAAATTTTGAGACTATCTGATTTGACAACAACAGCATATTCAACTCTTGAGCAATGAAGTATCAGTTTTCTCAATGAACCGGAAATATCAACTACTTCAAATATGATATGTGTGTAGCCATATCTAAAGTAAGTGAAGCTTAACTTCAGTTCTTCAAGTAAAGGGCAACCCTGCATAAGCCTCTTTATGGAGTCTTCATGCATCCACCAATCTCAATCTATCAAAGTGCAGTAACTTAAGATTTGGTAAACAAAGAGAATCAGGGATAATCAAATCCACATCTGGCCAGTCTAGTTTAATAGAAGTTAGTGTCTTGCACATGAATACGCCTGCTCCTGCAGGGGATAAGTTGTAGGTATAATCATACTTACTTTCTACATGAATTTCAAGTTCTTGGACTTTACTCAATAATGCAGTAGATATCAATGTCTGAATTCCTGGCAAACAGATACCATGAATTCTCTGAATAGAGAGTCTAAATTTTCTAATGGAAGGTGCATTCCTGACCAGAATCACTCTGTGGCCAAAACTTATGAAACTAAAGAAGCAACGAAAGTAAGAATTTTCATTGTATTCACCAAAAGAGTCACAGAAATTGAATCCGAGATCAATATCTGGGATCAAAGTGAAAAGGTATCTCCCATCTCCTGGATAGAACAGAGGTAACTGCAGCTTCTTTTGTGGGGATGAATGACAAAATACAGCAAAGAAGATGGTCTGGAAGATTACTGATCCTATCAACATCAGCATCATAAACATCACCTGGGATGGTTTTATCAGCCTTGTGTCTATGACCCAACATCATTAATTTTCTCTCTTTACTTAGCGTTGCATTTACAAAAGGTAAAAAAAGGGATATTTTTCAAGAAATTTCAGATAAAGCTCTAATGTTTTACAAAAGAGGCACAGAATAGATAAAGAGAACCTGGAAATCAATGGGAGCTAATAGGGATGGGGAATTGAATAGAACCAGACGAAGAAATTCCCCAACTGTTGTAAGTAGTACTAATACTGCAGAGGAGCCAAGAAATCAGCAGCAGCAGCATCCATCTGTGGTTTTAGAAATTGAAATTCCTCATCTTTTTCTCTCTCTCTGCCAACCCTATATTCTTCTCAAAAAATTCACGCTTATATGATAGGTGTAGCTGTTTAGTGATCAGAATATATCCTGACTTTTAGTTTTTCCACTATAATTGAGTTAACTACAATTTCTCCTTTAATGTATATCCTGACTTTTAGTTTTTCCGTAACCTTTATACATATAAATACATACATAAAAACATATATAGAAAACTGGAGATGCTAAATCTATTTTCCCATATAATAGGTCAATTAACAATCAGTGACATTCAAATCAATTTCATCCATTCCCCAACGTAAGAAATTAAGGAATTTTTACTATTTCCTTATAATTAGAGAATTTGAAATTATTTGCCTCTTTTAGAACCACGTTCACCTGCCGTTTATTTGGACATTTTTTGGTTCGTTTTTCGTCTCATGGATTTTTATTTGTTAGATTCCTTTTTTACTATATTGTTAAAAAGCAATCAAATTTTATTCTCTAACATATCGACTTTCTCTCACATGATACTTTATTACTATCAATTAGAGTGACCAAAATTGAACCACTTATCAAGATTCATTATGTAAGAAAGAGAAAAAAGAAAAATTGAATCCTATATATATATAAAGAAAGGAGTTTGTGTTTGACTGTTGAAATTTTTTCTTGTTACAATTTGAAGGGCACTTTCGGTATTTGTCCATGCTCCACACAAATGACTTAGCTTAGTGTACAAGTATGCAATGATCATTTTTATGTGCTGTGATGAGAGTGCGCTTAATGAGTTGATGTTTCTATTCTCAATGATGCTAATGTGTCATTACTTGCAGTTTACCTTTTAACTAACAGTTGGGAGCGCTGTTAAGATGATGGTCATGCATTAATGCGTTGATTAATGAAGCAATTGATGGTGGAAGTGTATGTGCAGCCATTTTGCTTTTCCTAAACTTCTTTTTTGAATATTGTAGTTATGCAAAAAGTGGGACGATTGGATCAGCAATTATGGCATATTTAACAGAGCAATTATGCATGGGAGACGAAGAATGTCTCGCATGTGTGAACTGTAACTACAAAACTTCTAGCCTTCTCTAGGTACTATGAGAAATATAGCGACGTGTTATATATAACATTACATTATAGACCCTCACTGTATTTGTCTGAATACAGTGAATGTTTCCTTCGAAGAAGGGGAAGGACCCCAACTTCTTCCCGAACACAGTGCTATTTTTCTGCTTAATTTCGCGGATCACTTATCCTATATTTAGTTGAGTAAGATATAGCAACGTGTCCATAACTATTATTGAATATTTTAGTTGGGTACAAATAAAAAGGAGTTTATTTGTCTCATAGGGATAAGTGACACAGAATAATAGTTAGGGATTAAGTAAGAATCAAGATACATCTTAGGCCTACCTAACCCTCAAGGCTTTTCTTTTCTTTCTTTGTTTTTTTTTTTTTAAAGAGGACTTAGAATTTAAATCCAAAACCTCTGTAAATATTTACATCCCCTTCCATTTTATCACTTAACCCAACCCAACCCTCCAATTTTTCTTTTCTTTTGATTGAATTTAGCAAGATTTACTTTTGTTTTTCTCAAAGTTTTAACGCTTTCATGTTTGACTCAAGAGCAACGCAAGAGTAAATGTTGATAAATGTCCATAAGTGATGGTGGAAACAAGTAAAGAGCATGGTTTCGTGATTTGGAATGTTCAATGGTATGGCACAATTAGCTTGGCGGTGAAACTTCTAAGATAAAATATTTGTTCTATACAGGAGCGGAGCCAAGACCTCACAATAAGTGGGGTCAAATTTTAGTACAATAAAACCTATGTAAAAAAAAAAAAAAAGGAACTACTAGCATTACATACAAATTATAATTGTATCCTTTGAATACTCATTTTTTTTAAAAAGTTGCAAAATCAATTCATTATCAATTATATTAAATACATTTTTCCAATGTAAGTAACTGAATCTCTTGACTTTGTTTAAAAATAATATGTGAACTACCATTAATTTGATCTTTTATGAGTCTCTTTTAAGAAATTTATCTTTAGTGCGTTATATGTAACTTAATTTTGTATTATAAATATAAAATTTAGTATCCATTTGAAAAAAATTTATTTTTCAAAACTTTGAAGTTTGGAAAAATTGGTTTTCTCACTCCACTCAAGAAAGCTCATCCCTTGTTTCTGAAAACTATGGAAGAATTTATTCTTGAAAGAATTTCCACAAATAACTTTAAATAAATTCAAAATTCTTTTTGTGGTAAGAATTGTAAATTTTCAATTATTTGGGGTCAATATATGTAGAAAAGAGAATTTGATAAAATTTAGTGGGGTCAAATATGTTGCAACTTTTAAATTTTATAAATTTTCTAAACCTAAAAACTAATTTTTCAAAATTAAGTGGGGTCAATTGACCCCACTTGGTTGAATGTGGCTCCGCCATTGGTTCCATAGGTATTAGTCTCTTGCAACTTGCAAGCAGAAGCTGATGAGTGATGACAATTACAAGTTCAGCACTCCTCCACAAAATGGCAATCATATATCTTTTTTCTCTAAAAAACAGATCAAAAAATAAGGAGAAAGTTGAATTGAATGATGGAGTCAAGTTAGAGGGGAACGGTCAAGAAACAACAAAATGGGATATATTGCCAAAAGAAAACAGTTATCATCCTTATACCACCTTATCTCATCCACACCTCTGACAAACGACAGGAGCTTAAGGAGGGAAGATGGGGCAATTTTTGTTACGACCCACCTCTCCCTAGGGCGTACCCTAGGGTATCAGCGGCCGCCTGCCTAGCTCCCGTCAGGACTCATTCACTCTATCATCACGTTACTTATCAAATTAACACTTGACACATTAGCACTCTTAACACAATATAAAAGAGTACAACGCCTTACAAATACATAACATCCAAATTACAACCCATAATACATAAACCATCCATCCTTACAAGCTAGCCTCATTATACAAAAGTTCTCAAAAAGCATAATTCCAAGTTCTCTAAAACATTAACACAAGAGTAACCCTAATCTTAAGGGTTGGCATCTTCATCGGGGATCTCATATCCTGCTAAGGAAAACAATTGGAAAAGGGTGAGTTACAAAGCTCGTGAGTTCCCAAAATATGCAATTCACATAACACATAAGGACTTACACTTAATAAATTGCATTTGAAATTAAATCATATAAGAAAGCATTTAACAATACAAGTATGGATACGGGGGCTCTCAGGAGCCAAAGTCCACGTAGCTTGTCCACGAATCAGGTAGTTGACACTCCGTCAACTGTCACTATTACCATGTAGAACTCCACTTCCCTTTACTCCACCGAACCTCCACCGGGCCCGAAATCCAAACACTTTAAAACACTTTGAAACATTTTGTAACATTTCACTTTGGTTGAGTACTCTCCATGAGGGACAAGTCCATACGCTAAGTCCAGAGTACTTTTCATTTCATTTCATTGAATATCACTGGTGGGTTGCTCATTTAGAGACAGGCTCAGTTCCAGAACCCAGTCTCGAGCACATTGCACTGGTCTATCATTTGGGCATCACTGGTTGGTCGCTCTTTTGGAGACAGGTTCGGCTCCAGAACTCAGTCTCGAGCACATTGCACTGGTCTAAGTCACTGGGCTTTGTGACATTGAAATAACCCTATGGCTCTTCCCTTTCTCCTCGACCTAGGCCTAGCCCCCAGCTTGAGTCGAAGGGTTTACCGATAGGTCTCAAGCATTCCCTGACCTTTTCAAACACACGCAGTCACTAGTAGCATTGTAATAGTCAATCACTCATTTCACTTTCACTTTCATTCACTTCAAAGCATTTTCATAATCGTTCCACTCAGATAGGGGTAAGTGCGATAAAGTACACACTACCCTATTTGAGAGTTCAAAACCAGGTTTTATAGTACAAACACAACATTAATCACAATTGCAGTCATTTCACATAAACACATATCAAGCATGGAAACTCACCAAAGTAATAAGGTTCGGCTTCCACGTATGGGTTAATTTCACTTTCGTCCACAAACCCTAAACCAGGATAAACAGTAGTTGAGAATTCTATTCTTTCATTCATTAATCAAAACAACTTACTTTCACTTTTTAGTTTTCAATCAATGTTTTTCCAAAAAAAATCCTCTCGAGGAAACGCTTTCATTTCAAATGATATCGTATTTTCAAATACCTCTTTGAAAATCACTTATTCGTTCCAAATACAATGTTTTCAAATGGATCTTTGAAAGATCACCATCTCATTTCAAATACGGCACGTCACCGATGTACTCACTAAGCACTTTTCCCACATTTTCTTTAATAAAACACTTAGGTGAAGTTTATCATCCCAAAATCACTTTTAACACAACTCAACACTCACTCCTTGATAATGTTTTAATATAACTTTAACATACTCTAGACCATGTATTTTCTTTCAAAATTCATAAGATTTAGCCACAACACCACAAAACCCTCAAACGACATTTTTCACTCAATTTTCGTAAAAAGTTCCATTCTTTATCCTTTCAAAAGTCATACACTTATAAATATACATATCATATATTTTCTTAAACAGATATTCATCACAATTAACTACAAAATTTTGAAATCAAACATAGAAGTTTCCAAGCGTGGATTTGGCCACTTTAATCATTTTTCCTTCAAACTTTTCAACAACTAAAACCCTAATTTCTAACCATATCATGACAAATTCACAAATATCATTCAAAGCCACAATTAGGTCCTCAAGTCTGCTACCTAGAGGCCACCTCAAGTCCGCTACCTAGGTTGGGATCTCAAGAGCCCAACTTCATCTTTTCAGATAAGATCATTTCACCAAAATCAACCATAGATCTAAGCTATTTAATGCTAATAAAGCTATATCTACAAGTTTTAAGGCTTATACCTCCGGATCTATCAAGATCCAACAAGATCTGGCAAGATCTAACGAGATCTCTCGAGCTCTTCTCCAAGAAGGTTGCTTCCAAGCTTGATGGCTTCCAAGAACTTCGATTCTAACCCAAGATCTTCGAGTCTTGACGACGATTTCCAACCCCAAGCTCGATCTCAAGCTTAAAATAACCACCCAAGCTTTTCTTTCCTCTCTTTTCCCTCCAAATTTTTTGCACTTCACCCCTCTCTTTCTCTCACTTCAATTGGCTGCCATGGAGGAAGAAGTTCAAGCCATAAATCTCCAAAATTTCAAGGTACTAAGTGAAGAAGAATTGAAAGATCAACTACAAGACTTACCCCTTCTTTTCTTCCTCCAAGAACCGGTCCAAAGCCCTCTCTCTCTCCTCTCTCTCGGCTGCAAGAAGTGAAGAAGATGATGGTGGTTGATGGTGTTTGAAGCTCCAAGAAGAATGGATGGAAGGCTATGGAAGAAACAAGCTCAATTTTCTCTCTCTCTCTCCCTTCTCTCTCTCGGCAGCCTCTCTCTCTATCTCCCCAAAGTTTCAGCTGAAAATGGAGTGTAAGGATTGCAAGGAAGTCAATGCAAGAGGAGACAAAAAGTGCAACTTCCACAATTTAAGGAAAAAGTGCTTTTTAGCACTTTATGTCGCGTCACACGCGACAGTCCAACTTACACTGTTCTAGTCCATTCTAACACTGTCCAAACTTATTAATATTTCCAAAATATCGCCACTTATGCTTAATTTCAACTTAAAGTCACTAACACGCTCCGCTAGAAAATTAGACACCTAATTCGGCCAAAATCGTATACCGGCAAATAAATCGTATAAAATGCTATAAATTGGAAAATATTCAATTTAAACATAATTTTACTTATATTTCAATAAATAAACACAATATAAATAATATTATGTATTTTTTTAAAAAAATAATTCTGAATTTTGAGGCCCTCACAATTTTGATGAATCTTTAGGCTTCATAGGTCAAGAAGTTTACATGGTAGTTCCTCCTATGCTGAGAGAATCGAAAGGGAAACATGGATTATATCATATGCAATCCTGTTACAAGAGAATTCCAACGCCTTCAAGACCTCTGAAAGCTTATTCAACTAAAGCGGTTGTAGCCTTCTTTTGCAAAGGAGATCGTGTATTCGTGTAACGTTCTTGGATGAGGTTCATTATGGACTTATCCGAGCTGGGGTGTCAAATCCTCGTATATTTGATACAAAGCTGGAATTGGACACGTGTTCTTCTGTTACAGATTGAGGGACGATCGAGGCAACTTTAGATTCTGATTCACCATTCAGTTTCTATGTTGCACATGTCCTGGGAGGGATTTGCAATTGAGGAAGCCATCTATTGGAGACGTATATATAGCTGCCTTTTAGCTTCCGATCATGCAAAGCAACATGTAAAAGTAATGGAGTCTCCAGAGCAAGATGACCAAAGTTTTGGCTGTTCTGCCGATCTGTTTGGTCATCCTCAAGGAAAGACACAAATACAATACGACTGCACGGGTCTCGAGACATGGGCTCTTGAGGATTCCGCGAGAAGAACTGATCAATGGGTCAGGAGATTAGAACTGATCAATGGGTCATGAAGCATCGAGTAAGAATTTGTGGTTTTGTTAAGCAGGGTACTTCCCTGTACAAATGGCCCCTCGAAGAGTCTAATTGATCAGTATGTAGTACGACTTGCAAGCTGATTTTTGCCATAAACTTCATGTCGTCCTATAGTAACTTGTTGACAGTCTTCGAATAATGATGTAGAATTTTTGTGCTTTTTATTGGTTATTTGGTTTGCCGTTTAATGGTTGAGGTATTTTATTTTTCAAGTAATGTGTGCATCTCACATAGCAATTTAAAGAGAAATTGAGCATGCCATTGCTATATCGCTATATAGATTGTACTTGATTGTGGAAGCAGATTAGTCCAATTCCAGATTCATGTGTCAAAGTGAGAAAAGTATTTTTAGGGGTATGTTTTGGAATTAACCCGTCAAAAGAAGGAGCAGAGAAGATATGTGGAATAGGATATGTATTGCTTATATTACAGCACATGTATAATTCAGAAATTACATAACGTATACACCTATAATAAAATTAAAGCATGTGGTTGGTCAATTGTTAATAGTAATTTAGTGTTGTCAAAAAAAGGAATGAAGACAAACAAGCAAAACAAGGAGAAAAAGATGAAGAGAGCATAAATAAAGGGAGGAAAAAAAAAGAAAAAGAAGATGCAGAGAAAAACATGTATATGTTTAGTCCGCATAGGGTTGAAAGTCAAGCAAGCTACTAAACTCGAACTCGTGAGTTAACTCAAGCTCGCTTTGACTGAACACGAGTTTGAGTTCGAGCTACTGGATTATACAATCAAATCGAGTACAATTCTTGAATTTCGGTACTCGATAGCTTGATGAGCTTCTTGAGTAATTAATAAATAAAGAAATAATATAATAGTTAGACATAATAATTTCATATTATTACATATATAATATATATTAATAGGAAATGACAAATATAGGTTTCAAAATGCATAGAGTTATATAGAACCATACTATTTCAAACTCGCTTTCTGACTCGAGTACTCGAACTCGATAAGGCTTGATTTGGGTTCGAGCCTTATCAAGTTAAGCTTGAGCTTTATCAAGTTTCTTGTGAATCTAGCTTGATCCCTGAATGTGCTACTCGATCGAGTTCGAGCTCAAATAACTATGCTTCCTAGTCGAGTATGAGTTGAGCATACCATTACTCAAGTTCAACTTGACTCGTTTTCATCCCTAAGTTCGCAAACATAAATAAGAAAATACTTCAATTCTTGTAACAACTGAATTATAGTAATATGAAAATTTCTCCAATGAAAACTTTGTGTGCCAAATCATCAATTACTTAACTCTATCTGTTCACTAAATTAATAACTTAATGCAAGTCCAGTAAGTGGCTAATGCTCTTGTTCATATTTTATTAAAAGATAAATTATTCTAATAACTTCCGCAAGAAAATCTTCAAAGATTGAGACAAAATTATAATAAGTTGATGGCCTATATTTATTTTACCAATTATTGGAAAATTACAAAAGAAAAAGATATTCTATTAATGATGCATACATCTTTGTTAGCACAATTATAGAGCTAATAGAGGAAATTGCTTCACACAAAATCTCTCTCACACACACATACGCACGCATATATATATGTGCTATTATGCTAAATATTTATTTTTAAATTCATTACTTCCTTTAAACATTGAATTTTAACTTATGATTTGATCTTCATTACTCTAATTGATGGTGATAAAGTGTCATATGAGTATATATATTCAGGGAATATACTAGCAATTTATTATTCTTATAATTGACAAAGAGAAAATCTTAATAAGAAAAAATCATTAGAGGCAAAACAACAAAAAAAGAATCCAATAGCCGATATGTGAATCCAAAATTGGAAAAATGGGCAATTGACTTTGTATAGTGTAATTACAGGGAAATAGAAGACAAACATCTTTTCTTAATTTGTTAAATTAGAGAATAGATTATATTCATTTTTAAAAAAATTGGTTTCCTCAATTTTGATAAATTACAGAATTAAATATCCCAAATTTTTTGTTAGAGAAACTGTTTATTTGGTTAAAAATAAAAATTTGAAAAGAAAAGAAAACTGATTTGGATTAAAATGATAGAGATAAAAAAAAAAAGAAAAAAATAGCATAGCGGGGGGTATTTTTGTCAGTCTGGAGTTCATGATAGAAAATAATGTTTTGAGAGTAAGGGGAGAACTAAAAGCATACATTAAAGTGGATAAATTGTAATTAACCCAACATTTTATTAACTTTTTAAGTAGAAAAAAAAAAAAAGAGTAAACATAAGTAATGCTATGAATATTGGTGGGACACAAAAGTCCAATTCTACGTCGATGCAAAGCGAGCACATCTCATTGAGCCCAGTTAATCAGAGTCCAAACCCCGAGATGCTCAGCGAAAGTCCATACAGATATGAGATAACAGTTTGAATTTACCCCGCGGCCAAGGAAGTAGATAGGATTACCGAACTCCACTGGGATTTTCTCACTCCTCCCCTCCCTTTTTAAAATAGTTGAATTCTTGAATTCGATCGCATTCTCCAGACATTCTTACCAGAAAAAGAAGAGACATCAGTAACGCTTCTATCTAGGTTTGTTCTCTATTTTTTCTTTTTGATTTGTTTTTGTTTTGCCTTCCACGACGTGGGCTTTAGTTCTTTTGCCAAAAAACATAAATAGGAGCTCAGGTTGAAGACCAATTCATACGGCATCTCACCAAGACAATTTACAAGCTGAGAGGAATAAATCAGGAACAAAAATGGAATCAGAATCCAAGATTGCTCACGGCTGTAACAAGATGGGAAAAAGCCACCCAAGTACGTAAGAGGAAGAGAGCAATGGATCCACAAAGTAGGTGGAAAGTGATGGAGCGTAAATTGAAGCGCCACAGCAACATTGTGAAGATGACCGCAATTTCAAGAATTGGAATTGATCGGATTAGTGTCGAGTTTAACAATTCAGATTCAAGCAAAGAAAACTCATGTCCTAGCTTTGGAAATCTACCGGCAACTACAATGGTTACAAAAGCTCCCCCCCATCAGCAGACTCTCAAGGACACTTTGTGCATTGCGATGCAAACCACCCGATATGCAGAAATTATCTCAAAAGCAAAATCTGACGGAGTTGTTCTCCAACAAGAAAGGGAGAGAATGAAGACACTACTATCTGAAGAAGAGAAGGCTGCACGAAGGAGGTATGAAGAGCAGCTAAAGAAAGACGCTGAGCAGTAAAAGAAAAGGGAGAGGGAGCGAGAGAGGGAAGCTGCCAGGATTACTTTGGCGATGATGAAAAAGAAAGTAGAGCTCGAGCTTGAGGATAATGTGATGATTCTCAAGGAACTTCAGATGTTAAGCGGATGTTCTTCCACCTACATCCTCCACGGGTGTCAACCTGTCATGGTATTGAGAGTCCTGAAGAATGGCAAAATTGTGAATCCCTTAGAACAGCTCGGTTTGCACAGAAAGGAGGAATTCTTAGAGGATGATGATGAAGCATATTTTTAATTTGGCAAGCAGAAAAAGGGGCGACAATCGAATGCTAGGTTTTTAGTTAGGTAGTCCTTGTTGTTGACGAAATTTGTTCATTGAAGTCGATGTATTGGCCCCTGGTTCAAGTCTCGTTGCTAACAAGTTGCGGGGGATTAGTCTGCGGGGTCCATTTCCTGCGGGAAACCCCTAAAAAAAAAAAAGTCCATGTATTGGCTGTGTAACATTAGACTGCAGTAAATAATTGTTACTGTATTATTAATGAAATCAAAATCCAATTTCATACGGTATTATACTTGTTTATACACATTGGTTATTAGATGAATTTGTAATTAGACTTCTTTTTATTATACCTATAC
The DNA here is from genome assembly GCA_013103745.1 of Gardenia jasminoides. Lineage (NCBI taxonomy): Eukaryota > Viridiplantae > Streptophyta > Magnoliopsida > Gentianales > Rubiaceae > Gardenia > Gardenia jasminoides. Next base: position 1,451,911 of record CM023099.1, read on the forward strand.
TGCATTTAGACACGAATTCTACAGAAAAGTTCACATCAATATTATGGGTGTACCCTAGTAACACTGAACTTCTAATGTTCTTGATAGAATCCACATCTGCGATTATACAGACATGATAAGATCCTGTCGACTAAGGAAGTTTATGACTGGAAAAAGACAATTTTCCTGTTGGAAAGCAATGAATAAAACATTCCAAAACTCGCAGAACTTGAGTATTAAGACATTATTTATGTAGCTTATCATAGATCATAACTCACCAAGCACTGACCATTGTTGGCAGTCGGTGTTCAGTGTGATGCTACAGCTTTTTTTAAGCACAGTATTCAAGTGTTACGCAACAATGATCCCTGCCTTCCTACCTTTCCACCAACGTTGCAGACCTTAAACAAGAAACTTGTGTATGTAGTAGGGACAAAGCACATTTAAGGAAAGCAGATTCACGCATTGGAGGAGGACTAGCTGGCTCCTTTTGTTATGCATCTCAACATAATCGAATTTCTAGCAATGATGTCTCAGTTGTCAATGGATATATAAGCAAGCCAAAAATTAGCAGAAGCAGCAAAATAATCTTGGACGCAAGTTTACTTCTGGTCCTGTAACTTGATCTCCAGTTTACCTTCCATCTGTAGAGTTTTGTGATCTTAGAGTTTTACTCTTATGACATTTTTCGAGTACTGATGTTTGTGCTGATTGATTCAGTTATGATTGACAAAAGTACTGATCATTTGATTGAACCAATTCGGTTAATCATATTTCCAAGAATCCAAGTGATCTGAGTCCATTTAAAAGCTCTGTAGTTAATCAACGACACCAGGCCAAACAATGGAGAACTACGAGTTGGACAATAATATTGGCACTTCAAACAAAAATCCAATCACTCCATCCTTGTTCATTATTGAAAGTAAAATTACTCTCAGTGTTCATTTGATTCACTGATTGAATGAGATGAGATGACTCATTCTTGGATAATTAATCCTGATTAATCATCATGAGATTACCCATCCTTGTTATCCAGTATTTAGTTTATTAATATAGTTGTAAGTTTTGTCTTTCTTGGTAAAGGTAAAAGAATCTGATAAATCATTATCCCCTCTCACAATTATCCCCAAATAAATAATACCAAGATCCCCATGGATGACTTTATTCCCTCTAGAGAGAATTAATTTAGTTAACATGCATATCTAATCCAATTATAAAAATACAACCAAACATTGGATAACACAGGACAAGTCATTTAATCCTGTTTCATCCTATAAACCAAATGAATTCTTAGGGCATAGCAAATGATTCCTTTTTTTTTTTTCTTTTTTTCTGTAGACTTTTGCACTTGTGGCTGCACAACACAAAACTTGAAAAACAAATTATAGCATATCGGTTAAAGCCACAAAACATGATGTAAAGAATGACATGGTCCAAAAAATGAGAGGATTCCAAACCATAATCGGTAGTAGCTTACTCAAGAATTACCGGATAATTCATACAAACACCGCACATATAGAATCATCACAACTGAGAAGTTGCTCTATTATTAATAGTACCACAATTTACGACTGATGTAAAAGTATGAAACTTACACAATTTAAAGAGACAAAATAACAAGAATAGAGGAGAATTTTTCTCCTATGACATTTTATAGGTTTTTGTGTCATTTTTATTAATCAGAAGAAAAATGGAGGAAAGAATACTTGGAGATTTTTTTTTTTCTTTTTCTGGAATGACAATATCATTTGCCTTATGGAGTTTTATTTATGGGAAAACATCACATAGACTTTTTTCTCTTTTTTTATTTTTCTTAAGTTTATATTTCTATTTCCTTCTCTTTTACTCCTAACCAAATTTGACAATATTGTGCTAAAGGTTACATTTCATGTTTAAATTAATATTATTAATCTCTCATAAAAAATGTTTGATAATCTTTTTCTTAACTCTTCTTTTTCTTTTTTAGTGCAAGTAAGAAGTCTCGAATCCGAGATCTCTTATTTACACTCCCTTCTCCTGTACCATCCTAACCATTTAAAGAGGTAATATAACAAGAGTAGAGAAGAAGGAAATAATACTTGGAGCTTTTTTATTTTTTGGAATGACAATATACTTTACCTTATGGAGTTTAAGTTACAGGAACAACAAAGGGCCTTTTTTCGTTTTCTTATTTTTTTTATTTTTCTTATGTATAGATTTCTTTTTCCTCCTCTTTTACTCCTAACCAAATTTGATAATATTGTGCTAGAAAGTTATATTTCACATTTAAATTAATATTATTAATATCCTAAGAAAAATGTTTGATAATCTTTTTTTAGCTTTTCTTTTTTGTTAGTGTAAACCTCCCACTTACACACCCTGCCCACCCCACCCCTCCCCCCCTACACACATTTGATAATCTTAAATCATCATAAGAAATTAAAAGTAAACATAACATATATAATAAATTTCTATTCTTATTAAAAATTCTTATTATACATTAGTTGTTAAGGAATTGTTGGCGATGCACTAATTATTAGGAAAAAGATAAATTTTACATATTATCACTAAAACATTCCCTTTCATTTCTTATTTCATGAGATCTTAATACCCTCAGCAAGAAAATATCAATAATAAATTAATTGTATGAGATATTCTTGATATGCATAAAGAAGAAAGAAAGAAAGAAAATAAAAGTGTAATATTTTTTATCAAATATTAATTTCTATTCTATTATCAACCACTTCATAATGAGAAATTCATTGTGGCAAAAAAGAAATCCTAAAGTTTCTTCCAATAAACACTAACCATTTAATTTCATATGATAATGTATGATAACTTAATATTTTTCATACAAATTATGATATACATCAAAGGGTGAAAATAAGCCCTATAGGAAGTTATTCTCAAAATTTTCATATCGTAAAAGAATCGAAAGATGTGGAAACAGAGATCTAAACACAAAAGAAAAAAAGAAAAAAAAGAAGGAACAGAAATAATTTGTATTGGTGATTTTGTTCCAATTAGCACATGATTGTCTTTTCAATGCCTACATACACTTCACTACTAGTCATCTCAGGGTAATTTGTAAATTTTATGAACAAAGTGAATCAATTTCTACTAAACCCTAATTACTAGAGGCAATATGTGATTGAGCCTTTCACTTAAACTAGTGTAATGTAGGATGAAAAAATGGATGCAGCCCTTGATTAATTATTTCTTTATTTTGGAACAAACTAATTTTAAGTTACCCGTTGAATTCAAATAGCGTTATTGGAGTCATTCAAACTTTAGTTTTTTTTTTTTATTTCATTTGAAACTATTTTATATTTTTTTTGTTCTAGTCCAATATGAATTACTAGAGACACTGAAGTTATTCAAAAGGACGACTGAACTACTTAGCAGCAAAATCAAACACAAACCACTTTAATATACAAACTTTCTTTTAAGCAAAGAGGATCAATAATGATTACTTTACCATGCAAACTGTTAACCCGCAAAATGCGAACAGCATCCTCTTTTGATGTAAATATAGTTCATGTCTAGCGAAGGAAACCACTTTATCATTATAGCTATATGGTAAAGTTTTTAAGTAATCACAGTGAGTAATTTCTCAGAAACTGTGACTTTTTAAAAGTTACTTTCAATGGGTAGTATTTGCAAATCTCTAGGAAACCTATTTAATTGCCATGTCTTTTGAAAATTTTTTGTAGTATTTATTTTTCATATTTTAAAATGTATTTCTTTTAAGAATTAATATTTTATATATAGATGGTATACATACTGTCGATTTGGATGCATTTTTTTTTGAAAAAATAGCCATTCTGATGTATGTCAAGTTCTATTTTAAGCTATTCAAGGAATGTTTGATGGAGCATCAAGCGCTGATACCATGCAGACCAACTTCCAGAATATAACGGAAAAGTGTTTAATATATACACAATAATCAAATAAGTATTTAAGTACAATACCACCAAATGAAGAATAATGACTTAGTACTGAGTTATGTGTGAATGGCACCCACGGATGAGACTATAGAATTAACCCGCACAAATTGCGACCAGCCCTACTAGATTTATAAGGCCTTCAAGTTGCACAAGAATATGGTTTTTCAAGAGATGCTCGCAAGATTGCCGGATTGTGTTATAAGAAGCTAGAGAGATGAGGATTATTTGCTTTGAAGATGCTGATAACTCTAAAGACTAGATCTTCTACTTATTGCAGTAGCTGATTTTGATATATTTATAGCTTCTTGCATTAAGGAATTGTTGATCTATCTTAGTGAATACTAGTCGAGGTTTCCTTTTCGTTCTGTGGTATGCTCGCCTAATCCTTCCTATGAGCTTCTAGTTGGAGTGGCAATTCAAAGAAATGGTTATAACACCATTGCTGTTTTTGCTCTCGAAAACAGAAAACCAAAGAAGAAAACTTACAATAGAAGTAAACAGCAGAGAGAAATAATGTAGTACAGTTGTTATCGTGAAATATTGAAAAAATTGGCTATTGCCTGTGGCTAAAAGGTGAGCCACCATAAGCTCTTGTTGAATCTATAAAGGATTGCATGCTCTCTTTTAGCTGGAGCAAATATCTTGGCAAAACTTCTAGAAATCCCTTCTATTTTTGGTTTATCTTGCCTTTGGCTGTTTGAATAGTTTGGCCTGATTCTTGATTGGCATTGTCTTCAAGATTTGAACACCATCTATGGGATCCTGAAGCATGCTATATAAGATTGTTGTGAACTCTTGTTGCATCTATGGAAAGTAGAAACTTGAATTTGTTGCTTTTGAGAGAGGCTAATCTTGTCCTAGATGGATGGCATGGAGAATTCTCCTTGTTGTCTCTGCTTGGACTTAGGCTACGGCATTCCTGTAGATTTTGTTGCCACCAAGTAATCAATTTGACATCATATGACATTCATATAAAGTCCAATTCATGTTTTAGACACTATTTAACACTTGATTTTAAGCTACAAAATACAGCTTTTTGTGATCTTGCTATTTCAAAGCATGTATTAGCCTCTCTCTCTCTCTCTCTCTCTCTCTCTCATGCAAAAAAAAAAAAAGAAGCAAAAGCAGCAAATTAGATGCTTTTGGATTTTGATTTTGCTTTTGAAAATGAGCGGTAAAATAGGCGTTTGAATTAATTATTCCATACACTCAATGTGTGTCTTTGAGTTTTTATTCATGACAATTAATCTTACTTTAAATTTAACATCCACATTTTGCTTGTGTATTGTACATTTAATCCGATTGTATACACAGCAAGTGTATAGAAGATCAATTTTACGCAAATGGTATCGGCACTTTAAAAATACTCCCATCACACCACCCTTAATATTGTTTAAAAAGACATAAACACCCATAGACTAGATTCTCTAATAATTTGAATGCCAAGTGATAAGTGTCTATTTTGTATGCTTGAAGTATGTTTAATTATTTAGTTTTTGTGTGTTTTAGTTGTTTTGATGGCTAATTAACTAAGGTTTCTAGTGAAATTTTGCATTTTATGGTTTAAGGTAGAAAAAGTGCATTTCTATGGATTAAAGTAGTGAAACTTCATGTTTTTGTAGGATTAATGATTCAATCATCAAATGAAGTGAAATGAGAAGGCAATGAAGCAGAGACAGGGGAACTGGATCTGCGGGGAACTGGATCTGCGAGGCGATCCGCGAGGATATCATTCTCTAACCATCACCCCTTAAATTATTCTGTTTAGTCTTTTGTGCGTTAAATTTACTGTTATGAATTTGTTCCCTATTCGTATTTTGATTCTTACGTCAAGCTCTGAGAGTTGGTTCCATTATATATGAAGACGGAAGTTTGTAAGAAGGAAACAATGGTTGAGTAGGATTAGTAGAGAAGAAAATGACATTGAAATGAATTAGTTATTTTATTGGTAGTTATTAGACCGAGATATTTATTTTTTTATGTAATGTTTAAGCACTAGTGGAGCACTTGTAGTGAGGGTAAACTTGAAAATACAAAAAATGACAAGAAAAGTTTGCACCATTCAAACTACATACAAGGGCTTTATTATTATAGAAACTAGTGCTGAAGGCACACACAATGTGTGTGCAACTTAAAAATGATTTTTTTACAAATTAATTTTGTATAAAATTTTTATTACTAAAGCAAACAATGATATTTTAACCTTTTTTCCGATCAAATGATTTTTACTTTTCTAGTTGTAATACTTATAGTTTGTTTTTGTCAAAATATTTTTAGATGAATTATGGTAGTTAGAGGCAGTTATTTTAGTAATTTTTGTAAATAATAAGTGATTTTCATGCAGGTAATTTTGGAAGTATATAAAGTGACAAAAAATATTAACCCCAAACCCCTACTTCTCCCTTTTTATATAGTATAGATATTTTCTTATGAAATTATAGTAATTGTGGTAGTTATATGATACTTCGGGTAGTTATGAATAGTTATGTTGGAAAATATAATTAAGTGATCATTAGGTAAAAATAGTTTTTTAAGGATAAAATTGAAAATTAAACAATGACAGCAATGTATGCACCAACTACCACTGCTCTTCATGTATATATTGCATTGATTTCATCACATTTAGAGATCCTATCTTAAATTATCTACATATTATTTGTCAAAATTTAGTCTAATCAACAGTTTAGAATATTCATTCTTTAATTCATAAAATTGTAAAAACTATATCTATTTTTTCCCAACAATCAGTGGAATTCTAATCAATTCCATCCATTCTTCCATTTAAGAAATTAAGGAAACCTTTTTTTCTATTTCGTTATAATTAGATAATTTGAAAGCATAGACCTGTTTTTGAAACCCTGTTACACATGCCGTTTGCTAGACTTTTCTTGTCCTTTTTGAATGGGTTTTTGCTTGTCAGATTCCTTTCTTTACTATTTCGTTAATTACTAAACTCTTTCTGTTGACTAAATTAATAATAACTTGATTGCTAGTCCAGTAAGTGGCTAATGCTTTTGCTCATATTTTATTAAAAGATAAGTAACTCTAATAGTTTCTCCAAGAAAATTTTCAAAGACTAAGAAAACGATATAGTATGTTTATGGCCTACATTTATTTTACCAATGATTGGATAATTGCAAAAGAAAAAAAAATCTATTAATGATGTGTACATCTTCGTTAGCGACTTAGCGCAGCAAATAGAGGAAATGGCTCCATGCAAATCACACATCTGTACTTTTAAAATGTTTTGCATTATATGGTTTTGTGAAGCTAGCTTCGAAACTGAATTTGTCATTCAAAGTAATTTTTCAATGTATAGCCAATAAATATATTTCAAATTTTTTATGATTAATTACAATTTATCCCCCTTAAGTATATCCTCATTCTCATTTTACCCCCTATATTTACTTTTTGACACTCAACTTCCTAAGAGACAAAAATGCCCCTCTATTATGCTAAGTTTTTACTTTCAAATTTTTTTACTTATTTTGAACATTGAATTTAAGTTATGGTTTTATCTTGACCACTCTCCTTGATGGTGATAAAGTTTAACATGAGATGTGTGTGTGTATGTGTGTGTTTTAGGGGAATATACTAACAAATTTATGATTTTTAAAACATGTCAAAGAAAATATGTGAATAAGCAAAAAATCATTACAGGAAAAACAAAAAAAAAAAAATCCAATTACTAACATGTGAATATGTGGTTCTAAAAATGGGAAATTGACTTTATATTATGTAATTATAAGAAAATAGAATGTAATTTGTTCTTAATTTGTTAATATTTTAAAAATATATATTGTTTCTTCAATTTTATATGTTAGAGAATTAGATATCCTAAATTTTTTGGAGAAATTTTTTATTTTCTTAAAATAAAAGTTTGAAAAAAGAAAAAAATCAGAATAAACAAAGAAAATAGAGACAATGAAAAAGGAGGAAAAAATTAGCATAGTAGATGTTCTTTTTTTTTTTTTAATCTTTTGGGGATCGGTGGTAGAAAATTATTGGGTGTTTTTGGATAGGAGTTTTTCACTAAAAAATTTTTTACTTGCATCACAAGCATATTCTCCAACATACCTTTTTATCCCACATGGATCACAACATAAAAATTGCTACAATAATTATCTTAAATAATATTTCAAATAATCTCCTATCCAAACACACACAATGTTTAATAGTAAAATGAGAATCAGAGTATACAGTGAGTGGGTTATTATAATTAACCCAACATTTTATTAACTTTTTAATTTGACAAAAGAAAATAAACAATAAATACCGTTGGCGGCACACAAAAGTCCTTCACTAGCTCTCAAAAGCATGTATGTGGCAAAGCCCGTACATCCAAATGAGCCCAAACCCGAGCTTTCTATTGAGAGCCCAATACAAATAGCTGCTGTTTGAATTTCCCCGCGGCGGGGGGAAGGAAATGGGAGGATTTCCGAACTCTACTAGGATTTTTCTCGTTCCTTTCCTTCTTCAAATAGTCGAAATCAATCGCATTCTCCAATCATCCGCATTAGGAAGAGACATCAGTGACGCTCTGATTTAGGGTTTGTTCCCCGTACTTTCTTTCCTCTTGGTTTGTTCTTTTGTCTGGGCTTTACTTGCTTCTTTTCCGAACAAAAACATATACAGGAGCTTCAATCTGACGACCAATTAATATGGCATCTGACTCTAATAACTTACAAGTTAAGAGCAATAAATCAAGAACAAGAAGGGAATCGGAATCCAGGATTGTTTATGGCTGCAACAAGATGGGAAAAGCCACGCAAGTACGGAAGAGGAAGGGAGCAATGGATGCAAAGAGCAGATGGAAAGTGATAGAAACTAAATTGAAGCGCCACAATAATGCTATAAAGATGGCTGCAATTTCAAGAACTGGAATTGATCGGATTAGTGTGGAGTTTAACCATTCAGATTTGAGCAAAGAAAGCTCATGTCCTAACTTTGGAAATCTACCGGCGACAACCATGGTTACAAAAGAAGTCATCTCCAATCAGCAGACTCTCAAGGGTGCTTTAGGTATTGCAATGAAAACCACCCGATATGCAGAAATTATCTCAAAAGCAAGATCTGACAGAGATGGTCTCCGGCAAGAAAGGGAGAGGACGAAGATACTACTGTCGGAAGAGGAGAAGGCTGCACGAAGGAGGGACGCAGAGCAGGTAAAGAAGGACGCTGAATCAGTGAAAAGGGAGAGGGAGCAAGAGAGGGAAGCTGCCAGGGTTACTTTGGAGATGATGAAAAAGAAAGTAGAGCTCGAGCTTGAGGACAATGTGATGATTCTCAAGGAACTCGAGACGTTAAGCGGATGTTCTCCCACCTACGTCCTCCACAGGTGTCAACCTGTCATGGTGTTGAGAGCCTTGAAGAATGGCAAGATTGTGAACCCTTTAGAGCAGCTCGGTTTGCACACGAAGGATGAATTCTTGGAGGATGATGATGAAGCATATTTTTGATTTGGAAAGCAGAAGAAGGAGTGATCATCCTTGGAGGATGACGATGAAACATATTTGGAAAGTGGAAGAAAGGGTGATTGTCAATTGCTAGTAATTTTCCTCTGAATTGTACAATCCCATTCAATCCTAAGTAGGTAGTTTGGATTGTTGACATAATTTGTAGGTAGTTTGGATTGTTGATGTAATTTGTTCTTAACTTGATGTATTGGCATTGAGAAGTATCTGGCATTGAGATATGGGGCGACTGTAAATATTACTTTTGATAGCCGCAAATATTTTTTTGATGGCTGTGAATAATTGTTTTGTATTATCTATGAAATCAGAAACCAGTTTTATACATGCCAATATTTGGTTATATATATTGATTGATTAGATGAATTTCAGATCAGACTTCTTTCCAGTATATACGTAGTGTATGTAGGGAGGCATGAATTCTTTCGGAAACCTCATGTCAGCTTGGATAACCTGAGGACTTCTTGAAAGTTTGCAAAGCTTCATTGTGGTAACTCTGTTTCGTGAACAAAAGCTCCAGGCTTGCTAAACTTGCTTAACGAAAAGATAGACTGCAGAAACGTTTACCAGCAAAGAAGGACTAGTTTTCTTTCCTTTTGTGATTCATTTTGGTTTTACACTTTCTTTAACTTCGACAAAACTGAAAAGCAGAAGGAATGACCAAACTGAAAAGCAAAGGCAAAGTGAAGAAATTCTGCAACCTAATAAAATTATCATTATAGATGCAGAACTAGGTTGTACTAGTAGTTTGTGTCAATTTAACGTCTTTATAACACAATCAATTTCTTTATATGACCTCTGGATCACAGTATCAACAACAGTTCTTTGCTATGATGGAAAACATAGAAATTAACCACTCAATGATCTGATTGCACATAGTCCTGTCAGGCACAGGAAATAAAGTAATGCACGAAGTCTTGGAAACACTAATCGCATGTTCAGATCTTGCTCCGTTTGTTAAGCTCCTGCTTCAACTGATCTCTTAAAACTCTTCTTAAAAGCTTATTTGATGCTGTTCGAGGAAACTCGGGGACAATCTTCACGAAGCTTACCTACAATGACTTAGAAGTTAGAACAGAGATGAGACACCTATACCAATCAACCAAGCTTAATGCAATGTGACTGTATCAGTCTCTGATTCATTTTCAATAGGGAAGAAAAAGAGAAGATTAGAAAATAGATTGATCATCCCATGTCATCCTAGTGGTGCACAAATTTAATCCTTTGTGGAAATAAGTTTGACTGGCCAACGCCAAGGGAAATGATGCTAAAGTATAACTTGACTCATAAAACTTCCGTATAGTGTGTTGCTCATGAAGATTCATGATCACCAAGCATTGCTGGCGCTTGGTATTGTAAATTATCTATAACAATTAAGTCATAAGTTTAGCAGTAAAGTGCTAGGCCAGAACAATTCTACCAATCCTCTGATGTTGCAAAAAGTACTAGCAGTGACACCCTCTATCTACACTGGATCCTGAACAAAATACTTTTGGATTTGCAAGCATGCAATACGTCATTTCCTTGGCATCCATTTCAAACTGCACCTGACTCAATATCCTCAGTATATGCTTTTTTAGTGTCATGGTAGAGGTTACGCATACTTAGGCTCCTATTCAGATCCCAAGGTTGTCATTCATTTCAACTTCAAGGGTTTGGAGAAGTCAGAACTAGCTCCATCAGTGACATGGGATGGATTCAGATTCTTTATTTGTAAAACAGGGGGAAAGAAAAAAGAAAAAGTCATTGCTGTGACTAATGTTCTTTGTGATTTTTTTTTTGTGCACACCACGTTAGTCTTTGTCTAGCATGTGTACTCCCTTGGTGAGATGCTGCAGGAATTAGCACCCCAAGAATTACAGTAATTGAAAATGAAAACAAGACAATCACTGCATTTTCAGGGGCATTGGCAAAACCTTAAATAAAGGGTTGAGGTTGCTCTGTATTGCTCTCGAGAATTTCATCTTCAGCAAATCAGGGTCAGCACTGATTCCTTCCCTTAGCACAACAAATACAGCTAACAGCTCTGGGCCACCATTTGGTGGTGGAGTGCTGACCGCAGCTGTTTCCAAGATACCATCATGAGCCTGGATACATACACGCTCAATCTCAACTGAACTAGTCTGCACAGGAAATAAAATAAATAAATAAGCAGCAAATAAACAAAGTACTGACTTGCAGAAAACCAACAATAGCTCAAGGCCATGCTATCCTGTAATATTAGAGAAGAAATTAAATCCATTTCCAAGTCAAGTTATTTTTCAAAAGAAAGTTTTCAGGTTGAAATCTTTCATCCTGGACTCTGTACGAATACAATCAGTTTTCTCAGTGAAACATAAGCAAAAAGGCAAACTACAAAATAGAAGTGGGTAATAGCTCTCAGTTTTTTTTTGAATCAACATGAGCAGCAATCTCAGACACAAAAATGGATGAAATATAGACAGACAGAAAGATAGTGCAAGTAAAGAGACTGTATCTGCAATAGGATGGAGATGTACCTTTATGCCTCCCAGATTCATGGTATCATCAGCCCGGCCTTGTACAATAAGAAACCCTCCAATAGTACGTTTGATGATGTCACCATGTCGCCTAAGTTGCTGAGGATAGAAATTAAGTGATAAAAGAAGTAGAGAACTAGCCTGACTTTACCCACAGAAATTCTATAAAGTATTAAATCACAGAACTCTCATCTATTGAGGAGGACTAGACTTGAAGTGGTTCTTAGTACTGTTTGGCATCTTATATTCTTAATGCATAGCTGTTTCCTACAAAAAACTAGCTGTATCTGCTGTTATGTGTCTCATATTATTCTTCCCAAGGAAGTCTGAGGCATGAATGGATAAACAACAAAAATTGTCAGAAAAGGCATGATTCCTCTTAGGCGCATTTTTATTTTGGATTCCCTGAGTTGATCCTTGAGGTCTTGAAATCATTCATAACAACAATGCAATCACTAATTTATACCCAACTTCACAAGCATGGAACCTCCAGCCACAGTCTTGGTTCTTTTAACCAGTGCAGTGTTTTCAATCTGATAGCTCCACTGACTCTAGTACCCAGCTAATGAGGCCCTAATCTCAACGATTGCAAATGCAATAGGACATCAGCTAAAGGAAGAAACTGCATAGGCTTAAAGGCTGGAAATCTTTTCGCTCTAGCTTGTTTTATAGTCCATGATAATGTGTGTAAAGTTGAGAATTCTTGAAATGACTTCTGAAGTGAATTTTCTAGGTATAGCTATATAAACAGGTAATCCAACTTTGTATAAGACCTAAAAAAGATTGCAATTAAATTTAAAAAACAGCATACCATTCCTCTGTATAATGGCATGCCCTTGAAATACACCTCCTCATGATCAGCATTCAACAATCTGTTAGTTGCTCCCATGTAGAAAGGAAATAACCCCACTTCACCAACACATGCTTGATCATCTGGCTGCACCACAAAAACTAGACATTAAGAATCAGTCGATCTCAATTGAAAACTATACTGGAATTGTTCAAGTGATATTGTAAGAAGCACAAAGAAACAGCAACAGCTAGCCACTCGAAATAAGAGCCCACTGAACAGAAAAAGAGCCATCTCTTCATAAAATGGTTGCAGAACTCAAAAATATTTGTCGCAGCAATTCTGTTGCAACAAATAATACTCAAGCCTGGTAGAGGCCAATCAAAATGCTTACATAAGGAAGCCCATTTTCATTCAGGATGACAAAACTCGTGGACATTGACGCAGAGCTAAATGCTGCAAATGCTTGTGGTTGTAAAGGATTTCCTTGGATATAAGATGATGCAAGCTCAGTGCCTCCACAGCATTCAATAATGGGACTGTAGTAAGCCTTTGAAGAAAGCCAAAGGTCATCATCTATGTTTGAAGCTTCTCCAGTGGTAGCAAAAGTCCTGCACAAGATTATAAACTCTAGTACTTTATTGACAAACCACTAGCACCACCCAAAATATAAATCTCACAGACATGTACCTTATCTTTGTCCAATTTAGGCCATTCATACACCCTGTACTCTTCCAAGTCTTAACTAAGCTTGGAACAGTACCCAATATTGTTACTCCTGCATCCTAATAAAGCACATAATTGAAAAGAGGCAAGAGGTAGGGCATTGGTAGGAAATTTGTGTTTGCAAGTCATGGCATTTTTAGGGGACCAATACCTGCAGCATGTTCATTATTAGAATCAAATAATAATCTCCTCATTTCAAGGTGAAATGATTTTACTCTAACTGACACAGAGGAATCTGTGGCAATCACCTGAATGAACTTCCCAAAGCCATGGCCTAAGGGAGAACCATGATACAGAGCAAGTGTTCCACCAGACAGAAAGCATGAGTAAAGCAGTATTGGCCCCATCACCCAACCTAAATTTGTGGGCCAGCAGAAAACATCTCCCTCTTGAACATCAATATGTGCCCATGTATCAGCAGCACACCTAATGGGAGAATGCTGGGTCCATGGAATAGCTTTTGGTTCTCCTATTGAACAACAAAGCAAACACACAAAGACATGTAGAAAATCATTGATAAAATTAAAGAAATAAAGTGGAGGTATAAGCAGCCATCCAAAATAATTTATTAACCTGTGGTCCCTGATGAAAATAGGATATTGGTGACAGAGTCTATAGGTTGATAAGCTGGTGTGAAGTAATTTGAGCTGCCAGAATGGAAAATGTTTCAAAATTACATATTCAGTAAATTGGAAGAGATTTATACATTTTTTAATAGTTAGACATGTACCTTTCTTAGTGAATCAATAAATATTTTAAAAGAATTAGCAATTTCAAAGAAAGGTATCAGTATTACCTTGGAAGGTTATGCGCACTAGAAAGAAAATCATTCCAGGACAAATCCTGGTCTCTTAACTGGACAGCTAACTCCTTTCCAGATGCAGGAATTACAATAGCTTCATAAGGAGCAGCTTCCATCACTCGACTGCAAAAACAAATCTGATCATGAATTAGACATTGTAGAGAATAGGAACCATCAAATTTTGAACAGCATCTTTCCTTAGGATTCCATTATCCTGTCAGATCTTGCATCATCATTAACCTCCCTCTGCACTAATCCAAGGATTTCTTCCTTATATTCTCTCCACTAAACAAATACGCTTTTCTCTTCATGGGTTTTGTTTAGATCAATAGGTCAAAAATTGAGCTCAGCTTTCTGATTAATCAAACTCTTAAAGCCACGTACTTCAACAACAATTATGTGATGCAAGGAAAACCAATAAGAAGGCAGAACAAAAAATTAGTTAGCATATGCACGAGATGTCCTGGAAACTGAAGGCAGTCAAACAGTGGAATGAAAACTAGCACTGCTCTGAATTCCTGAATCAAAGGAACTAGATGATCAGGTAACAAGGTGACTTGTATGGTAACACATTATTCACTGAAATCTTTTAGTCTCTGAGTTAGTGCCTGTTGTCTCCACCATTTATTTGGTTCTTTCTTTTCTTCCACTTGCTTTTCTTTTCTTTTGGACTCTCTCTCTTTCTCAGTTTGGTCTAATAATAATTCAATAGTGATGATATAGTCCAGTTTTAAAAAAGAATTCGAGGTCAAAGTACCGATTCACCGTCCATGTTGCTCACAGATGACAACAAACAATAGAACTCTGATAAAGAAACCCAGATGGTGAGAGAAAACACTATTGTTAACTTATTGAGTGAACCAGTAAAAGCTTTGAAACTAAGTAATACAACCCAATCCAAGATGAGAAGCAAATCATTACCCGTATAAAGGAACTCTTCGACCTCCTCGTAGAATAAAATCCTGAATCATCTCAAAAGTTTAGAAGCAATTCCCATCAGTAAAAACTACCTTAAACAGACAAATCAAACAAATAAATTTTGCAACTAGCCAGTCGGAAATAAACCAAATCAGTAGCAGATAAAACGATTGGTCTAAATAGTGTATTTTTATATATTATTTGACTACGGTTATATTTTCTTCACAATTGTTGGTGTCCGAAATTGCAATAACTTGGAGAAAAAGAATCTAACACATCAATATAATTCACATGGAGAATTGAAATACAAGGCTGAAATTTCAAAACGCTTTCATTAGGATTGAATTTATAAAACAAAATATTAAAGAATACCATTTAATGAAAGTAGATGGACCAGGATAAGAGAAAGTAGCTGAGCCTTCAGGGAAAGCTTGCAGAAGTTCAACATTCATCCAATTTGTTTCATTAATCTTAGTGGAATCATGTGTAACATCAGAATACACTAAACAAGGTAACATTTCCAATGCTAGATGAGATTTTCCGAGTTCATAACCCTCAAACTAAAGAACACCTCACCATAAAGATGTACTGTCAACTACAGGGGCGGGCATCAACCAAATGCAAAAGCTAAACATGAGATGCTTGAGTGCAATTTCAATACCAGTTCTGTATTTTAAAAGTAAAGAAGACTTGTATAGAATATATTGAACTACCTGAGTAAATACAGCCCTTGCTTTAGACACACGCAACCGTGTTGCGATCTCCAGTGCTGCAAAGCTGTCAGCAATTGAGACAACAACCATACCTGCAAGCACAATTGCTAGATATATAATAACAGCAGTGGCTGTCATTGGCATGTCAATTGCAATTGCTTCTCCCTTAGGGAATTTTGCAGCCAGCGCATTTGCCACTAACCTGTACAAAATTTGGTGGACACAGGATGAGAAAAGGAATAGATAGAGAAGGATGAACTCAATAAACCATAGAAAAAATAAGCCTAGCAAACAAGAAGCTCGCATGAACAAAAGAATGAAGTGGTCATTTATCTGTAGAATCTTTGTTATCCTCTGGCACTCTATGGAAACCAATTCTCATTACTAATGGCAAAGAAATAAAGATTTAACATCTCAGACCTACGGTAAGTAAGGAGGACACTCTATAAACATGCCATGCTCCTAAGGAGATCTTTGTTGGCCCTGGTAAATATTTTTCAAAGGATTGAATCTTAGTGAAGCATACTAGCAGGAAATAAAAATCGAGAAAAGGAAAAGAGAACAACAAGAACAACAACAAATGTTACTCTGTCGAAAATTGTTAGATGCAGCTCATAATGATCAAGCTCCCGAAGCCAGACTAGAGACATTGTTGCCTAATTATCAGGACTGTATCTGATCAGAGATCCCCAATTTTACATGCTGTGGGGATTGTGAGGGGCTTCGAATTTGTACAGAAGAAGCATTTACAGCTTGGGAATTCAAGCCCTAAAGCACTGATACCATGCTTTCACAGCATAGAAAATCTCATAGGGTAATCCTAGACCCACCATAGGGCCAACGGAGCAGATTTTGCAAATTACATGGTGACCACCAAAGAAATCAATATCTTGAACTAATGAATAAATCTCAATAGAAGTATGTTCACAGAGCCAAGTATTCAAAGTGAGGGCTCACATTACTTGTTCTCGAAGCTCTCTTAGTGTCATCCCAGTAACATCTAAGTCATCACATCCTTCATTTCTCCATATTATAGCTAAACTGTCATCTTGCTTCTTTGGACAACTGCTTGGAATCAAGCAACACTCGGCAATATTCAACACTGAACCTGGAAACCAGTTTCCCCCATGTATTGATTTGTTGGAAGTATCAAGAGTGCAATTTGGAGCTTGAAGAAAGTTAATTGAGAGATGATCCAGAACAATTGACCAGTAAACCTGTAAAGGCAACAAAAAGTTCAGCAACAAAGAAAATTTGGATTTAAAAGTAAATATAATTTTGATAAATGGCAAAAGATTAAAGTATTTATAACTGAGTACATGCCTCAGGATGCTCAACAGAGAATCTATGAAATTGTCTAAAACTTGCAATTGGGTCCTTGTATCGTGCTCCCAGAAGCTTCCGACAATGAGTTTCCATTAGGCGTCCCAAATTTGTATTTTTAGACTGGTACCTAACATGAATAATATGCTAGAATCAATCTAATGCTGGGAAGGAATAAACATCAATTGACTAGATCTCCATCATTAAGGTCCTTGTGTCCGGTTAGGAATTGAAGTATTCATGTAGAATAGACTTTCGGAGGCTATTCAAATTCCATGTTTCTGGCCTAACTTCATGCTTTAAACCATTTTGATGCCACATTTTGATTACTAGGACAAGTATGGTTAATATGCATTTAGTCCACAGAATTAATTAGTCCTATGATTCTCTTAGAGTTGCTTTACAACTTTGATCAACTCATCCCACAAGATCATCAAGAAAACAATATTAACCAGCTTGCATCAGGGAGATCAGAAAAAACCAACCAATACACTCTCAAACATGAAGATCTGTGTTATCAGCCAACTATTCACAAGCTGTACAATTGCCTGCATTGTCTTACCCTGTAATATACTTCTTTAGGGGACTACAAATGCAAGGTGTTATGACACTAGCACCAGGAAAGACATGCATTCAGATATCCAAAGGAGTTTCGGCTTAAATGTCCAAAAGATCCATTTCTTTTCTTTTTCTTTCTGACCTCATGTTACACTTCGACAAATCTACACAAAACACTTGCCAAACAATGGCAAGACAGAAGCAACAAGCACTAGATGTACTACAGCAAGAGACAATATTGAAACTGAGGTTAGAAAACACTGAAAGTTCAGTTCACATGTTGAAATTTTAAAGTTAATAAAAGCAAAAGTTAATAGTCTCTACTAGTCAGGCCTCCATCCTGAAACAGTCAACTGAACCAAAAAAGGATTGAAGGGCCTTTATAAATTTGAGCTAAACATAAGCCGCACCATGTAAACAACTAGAGATGAGTTTTCTTGTTGGTGAATATGCCCTCAATTCATGCCCTTCATTTGCATCTTAGACACAAAATTCTCCCTATCTGCCTACTTACTGTCTAATCATATGCATATGTGTGTAATTTACAACTCGGAATATATTCGTATCTTCGTTCTGACTTCTGAGTTCATGTCAAATGTTCGGTCTACATCATTTATTTATGCAGGAAAACAACCATTGAAGCATTTCTGGATGCTAAAGCGAAATACACATGCAAGCCTTTCATCAAACTGCAGAAAGCAGATTCTGGTTGCCCCCTCATGTATAATCATCAAGTGAAAATTGCAACAAAATCACTCTGTTGGATCTGAAAAATTGTACAATTTCTGCTTTTCAAAGCTTTGACCAAAGTTATGCCTAAAGGTCAGTTTGACTTTTTAAAGGAAAAAGTTCTTAAGATTTCTGTTGCAGTAAATGGAAGAAAAATTTATCCAAGCCTTGATAACCCCAGGCCCTGAAATGAATTTCATTAATTACAACATATATACATCCTGAAAGAACTTACTTTCTGTCACAAAAGCAAAAACTTCAAGATCAAAACCTTGAAATTTACATTTCTATTTTAAAACGAGTTGGACGCTCTAAAACAACAAAATGGAATCTAAATTTTTTAACTCAAGAATCAACATTTAAAATCTGACTTGCATTTCTTTTTGTTAGGTAAAGTCCGACTTTCTTATCGCCTGACAGCATAGTCCTGCAGGAATCCCTTACTAATACAATATCGGAGGACTCAAAATTTTTCAACTGCATTAATCTTTTATAAATTCCCAAAAAAAAAATTCAAAATTCCAAACAGTCAAACCCAATCAAAATCACAGAAATCAACCAAGACTTGAAAAGAATGGTCAATAAAGTGCTTACAGTGAAGGGGACCAATAGATAGGAGGCCCATTGGTGGACTCATCATAGTTGTGATAAACAGAATAGTAAATAAGCTGATGAAGAGCATGTGGATGCCATGGTTTCAACAATTTCTGGGCTGTCAGCTCCCTCCATAGTTCCTTGGGGTCAAACAGCTCCTGCCCATTATTACTACTGCTAACCTTAAAAATTGAATCTTTGAGGTGCCTTTGGAACCCTTTTGCCTCCTCAACTGACAGGCCTGCACCAACCAAGTCCTCCACACCCACATCACTAATGCTCTTCCCCATCTCTCTCCCCCTCTTTCCCTATCTGGGCTCTGCCAATTTCTCCTCTGCAGGCCCCAAAGTACACAAACAAAAGCAGTGGAGCTGTAAATAGACTTGCCTATAATCAAAAGATTAAAACAAACAGAAAAACTTGCTGTGGTAGCTGGGCTTACACCTTAGCTCTTAATTGCTTGTACTACTTACCAAAAACATAAGACAAACGTAGCCTGCTCCAAATCCTCTCAGTTTGTGAGACAGTAGAAGTGAGAACGACAGGTAAGGATCAGTTACTCAATCAAAAAGTTAGGTGGAGCATGTGACATGCATATGATACAACGTCCCATTTAGATTCTCTGTTTTGCATTCAATTCTGTGCACTACTGAATCGCCCACTATCATCTACTAGAGTAGGAGAGTATGTAGGTAAGTATGCAGCCGCGTAATCTAACTTTTTTTTTTTTTTTTTAATTCTATAAGTTTTTTTCTTTCTTTTTTTTTTTTTCTTATTTTTGGTGCACATAAGTGCGTGTTCTTCAATCCAGAACCACTAACTACATTTCCTGAAATTTCTTATTTACACTCTCTCCTCTCTCGTACCATTCAATCCATTCCTCCTCTTAAAATAATCTAATTTATGTTTATTTGAGCGACTTGAGTATTACGGGAATGAATTTGGTTTAAATGTTTTTTGGTACTCAACTACTTGAAACGAAGGCAAGGCTACATACGTTGATTGGGTGACTTAAGAAAGAAAAGAAAATAATTCAGGTTGGAATTCAAGAAAAGTGTCACAACTTTATTTGCTTAATTTCTCCGATGCTTCAAAATTTGATTCTTCTGTTTCCTCCTAGTTACAAATGCTATGCTTGTGTGTGCCGTGTTATGGATTTAGGAATGTCTTACTTGAAGAGACAAGGCAACAACTAAAAGTACGAAAATGCTAATCAGAAACACATAAAACTAAGGGCAAAATACACCCTCTTTTTTTTCTTTTTTCTTTTTTAATTTGAGCAGCAATAACAACAATAGTAGGGGTGTGAATCGGAATCGAAATCGGTAATTCAGAAGTTTGAAATCGGAATTTTTTGAAAAAATTAACCTGTGAAATCCGACCGATTCCGATTTCGAATTCATTCCGAAATGAATTCGGAATTCGGAAAATTACCGAATTCACCGAATTCAATTTTCTATTTTTAATTTTAATTTTTATATTATAAGTTAATTAAACATAATAATATACTAAACTAAAATTATTACATGGGTTAATCAATTAACATATTTTTATATAATATATTGATAAGATTAACATAATATTGTTATATAATAAAAATAATATATATATTATATATTATAAATTATATATTATATATTATATATATATATATATATATATGTAAATTATATTATATTCGAATTCGAAATCGAATTCGGAATTCCGATTCCGATTATCAATTCCGATTTCATTTTTTCCGAATTCGAAATTCCGAATTCAATTCGAATTCGATTCGAATTCAGTCGGAAATTCGAAAAATTTTGAATTTGCACACCCTTAAACAATAGTATTGGCCTTATTTTGATTACAAAAGTTTTTTCCATCTCGAGTTAGCAATTCGGCGATTATAATGTCACATCTGGTCCATCTTATCTAATTTTGTCTGTTATCTTTATGTCTCACCATTCAAATTAATTATTTATTTTAACGATTTTTTTTTTGCCTATTTACTTTACCAAAATGCTCCTTTTTCAACACCATGTATCTAGAAATGTACATTAGGCCGAAGCAGGCAACAAGAACGCCCTTGTAACATACAATTTAGGTAGACATAGGATCCTTTGTTGATGAATTTAATGAAAATAGTAAAATGAAACCCTCGACAAATCAAAAACTGACAAGAAAATAATAATAATATTACACATATCATTGCATATTTTGCCTAGGAGGACAATTTTGGATGCATGATTTGATGAGTTTCACGTAAGCAACACTTTACTTAGCGAAAGTACAAGTAACAAATCGCTGAATCGTTTGGACAGTTTAAAAGCACCCTATCCCCAATAGAAGTCTCAGCAAGGAATCATGGGACTTTCAAAATGTAAAGACAGTAAGTAAGAGCCATCGATGAGGTTCCCTGCTGAGCTTTGGGCCTAAAATCACTGCAAATCACAAAAACTCAAATTCAGGATGGCATATAGCGTATGATAAATCTAATGGAAATTTTCAGAAAATTGTAGGTATTCTGTCATTAGGAGCAGCAAGTCACAAGAAGCAGATTTGACTAGCTACAGGATGCTTCAAAACATTCCTTTTAGACTTAGAAGTGGTTAAAAGTCAAAATTGAATAGTGAAAGAAGAGAAGCATATCTAAAATTACCAGAATATTTGAACCAAAACATGAAAGTGATGATCAGCAGCTGCAAAAACTCCTCGATTGGCCATTGTCTTCATGGCTAGAAAGTCAAAACCCAGTGTGTCAGGAAACCATCATATATGACTCTGATAGAGCAATTGCTAATCAAATGGTTAAGATAAGAGGCAAAAGTTCAGAGTAACCATTTCATCCTCTTAGAACCAGTGAGCTGACTTTAGCAATAATAACTTACAATCCAGAAAAGCAGATACGTAAAATCAACAAATCTAGTTATTTTAAACGTTGATGGGCTATTTTTAGGAAATACAGGCCAAAAGTTATTGAGTTCCAGCCATATAGATGGTGCTGAAGAAGCTTCATAATTCTAACCTCTGCTCGTCTAAGCAAGAGACCACAAAAATCAGCCTGCAAAGTATTTAAAAAGGAATGTGGTCAGAATTGCTGATGTGAAAGACATATAGAAAAAGTTTCACGAATTTTCTGCATATGCTATGGAACATCAAATGCAATAACATTTTCCACAGATGAAAGTTCGGAGAAATCATTTCGTCCTGATGCAAATTGCAAGTATAAAGAGAGAGCTAATCTTAGAAATCATAATGTACAACAGATTGGTTGACATATATGATAAACAGAGTAGAGTCAGATCTTAATTTCTCTTACATTGTTACTTGATTAGTTGATTTGTTCCACTTCACTTTTATGCAAAAGTCACTTTGGTCACCCAATAAGATCTTGTGCATTTGGTTATTAGCTACAGAAATAAGATATTAACTCAAGCTTCCAATAAAGACATGTAACCATCACCTATTGATGGTAATGTTTATGAAGTACCTATAACTTTGAATCATGATAAGAAAGACACCAAACAAAATTGAAAAGAACTACTTCATGCAATTCTTCATTTTTTGTTAAGTGACTACCAACATAAGATTCACTCAACATCACATAGACCAAGTAATTTTGTAAAAACTGTGGATCTTAAAGTAACAGAATCATTCTACATATGCTAGTTTAACTGTAAAAGGAGAACATGAAAACTCAAAATCATGTTGCATGTACTGGAGCTAAGATACAGCTTCAAGAAAGGGGGTGAGCAACTTGAGGAGGCCGACTTTTGGAGAATAAGCAGTCACATGACAGACCGATATTTTTTTGCAACTGGGTTGCAGCTAACTTGAGAGACAAGCAGTCTGAGACAGGAAAACAAATTGAGGTCCATAACCAGTGAATTACTACCTCATCTTATAACCACAAAAGCTACAGCTGATTTGCTGTTTGAAGACGCCACATTCACAATGTAGATCTTAGGCTTTGGCATTGTTTTCTAACATAAACTAGTATACGGATATGAAATCTTTCTGTTCAGTCTACATATATAAGTAGTGCCATGAGAACTATCCTAGTTTGCATCCGAAACTCTGCAAGATGACCGGCTAAGTAATTTAGAAAAAGAAATGTAGCAGCCAACAAGCATGACAGGCAGCAACAGCTCAAGAATCTTCATGAGGTGAATTCCTAGAGCAGCAACCAATTACTACTATTTGATGCGTCAAAGTTCAAATCATCACAGTTAGACTCGAGCTTCAGTAAAGAACTTGAAATTCAGTTAGACTTAAACTTCAGTAAAGGATAATCTATCAAATCTTTGGAGCTTCGTTGCAATTAGGAATTACTAGCCATTGAAGATTTCCAGTTGAGCTATGAGCCTAGGGTCCCTGGAAAACAGGAAATTCAACTCAGACTGTATGTAGTGAACAAGATATTTCAAATAGTTAGTCAATCCAATGAATATCTAAAATCTCTCTTGTAGGCTTTTAAGCTAAATAAATAAGCAGTCGCACGTACAAGTTGTCCTACTCTTAGTCTAATCTTATTGCAAGCAGGAACTAAATCATTGCAACTCATAACTTGAAAAAACAGTGGGCAATTTGTAGCACAATCAAGGCAAAAATAAGTTAATACCAATTATTTAAATGTAACAAGAAGTTCTGTAGGCAATAGACAATCAAAATCAACTTGGCAAGAACTGGAAAAGGAGCAAGGTCAAGGGTTGCTGTTATGAATTTGAGGTCCTAATCTGTGGCAAAAACAAGAATGCTACAGCTGCATGTGATGGAAATATGAAATAAAAAAATCAAAGCAACCATTTTTCCCTTGTAGGATCTCAATTTTGAAGAGATTTTTCCGAAACTGTATGTTGATTTGCTTGATCACTTGTTCATGAATACGTCTTCACACGACCCATGAAAATCTATCTTTTTGTTTTTCAGTAAGTAGAAAGTTAACCAAGGGGTGAAGAGAAGGCATATCTCAACACAACAAAGAGATTGATTATACGGTGAAGTAAAAAAGTATGTTGAAGGCAGTCTTACATGATTGAGAAGAAGCACTTGAGAATGACATTGAATTGTTATAATCACCTATCTTTATGTGTTGAATGCGAGAAACCTTAGACCACTGGGAGTCGGGGCTGCTGCTCTCAGGATTGCACCTTTCCTGTAATAGAGGAGAACCATAAACGTACAGAGTTGTTAATTTGGTGAGGTGTCCCATGGCATCCTTAGATGGTAAATATCCAAGCATCTTGAAATTCCATAAAGTAAGGCTTTGAAGAGCTGCAAAGTTTCCAAACCAATCTGGCAAAACTTCTATGCGTCCAAAGTCGTATAGCTCTAGTGATGTGAGGGAGGTCAAGTACTGGAGTTGATGTGGTAGAGACTCCATGTGTGGCAGCCCATTTAATAATAGTTTATGGAGTGTGGATGATGATGAGGAGGAGGATATCAATCCAGGCCAATCAAATTCACAGTAAATTGAAGAATTTGCATGATCATCATCATCATCTGAGAAGGGACCAATTGCAACCTCCCTTAAACTGGTGGGGAAACCAAATCCTTTGGGCGTCAAACTTGTTTTCACTTTGGAACACCCACGTAAAAATAGCTCCAGAAGAGAAGACGTTTGTCGCAAATCAAGCGGACAGGAGATGAGATTTTCGCAAGCAATCACCCAAAGCTTCTGGAGAGAGGTACAAGACTGTAGCATGTCACTGGGCAAATCCGTCAACCCATCGCAATCACTAATCTCCAGCTCCTGAAGAGACGTAAAGTTTTGCAGGAGAGGGAATTCTCTGCATCTGTGGCAGTAATTAAATTCCAATCTCACTAACTTGGGGAGTGTTGTTGGCAAATCCATTAACCATTGAGGAAATTGATCACCCATAAAAAGCCAAATTCCCAACTCCTCCAAATTTGGGTGAGGTCGAAGGCCATCTAACACATCTTCATCTTTGTGGTAGTTGTCGCCTTCTCGACCCCAAGCCCACACAAGTTCCAACTTGATTAGATTTATCTTTTCAGATAGATTTGCCTCTTCAGCTCCTTCCTTATCTTTTACTAATTGAAGATTGCATATCCTCAATTTGCCTTTCAGGTTTTTCAAGTACCCGAGCTCTCCAATTTGTGCACCTTTCTCTTCACCTACATTAAAGAACTCTAATGTCTGAAGACAAGTCAAACATCCCATTCCTAATGGCATTTTTACATCGCCATTGTCGTAGTGGAGATGTCTCAAAGAGATCAAATTGCTCATCCCCTTCGGAAGATCTATATCAACAGAATCATTTAGCCTCAGTGTTTGCAAATTATAGAGTTTACAAATAGATTTCGGTAGAGTTTCACTCTCAGAACTCGAAAAGTCGATGTACCGTAAGTGTATTAGTTTGCCAATTGACTTAGGCAAAGGCAACACCCCAGTTACATCAGACAAATTCAAAACATACAAGTTCTTCAGTTTCATTAACATGTCACCAGATAAATCAAACCTTACAAACAATGTATGAAGCGAACTTGATGTACTCTCATAAAGTTTTTCTCTGTCTTCGCCATCAAAAAAGTCATCAAAAAAGTCTACTGCAAGGTAACGAATCTGATTACCATTGTGTACTATATTTGTATCCCTATAATCAATGACTTTGGTAGACTTTGACATTGACTCTGCAAGATCATGCACTAGATCATGCACCCTATAACATATTTCCCCCTGATCATTTCTTGTTTCTTCAAACAATGAACTCTGCAATAAAATTGTCAGATAATTCATTCCAATTTCCTCCATCATCATCATTTGGCTGTTAACATCTACTTGGAGGAAGCCTTCTGCCATCCAAAGTTCGATAAGCATGTTCCTTTCTATCTCATTATCCTTAGGAAACATAGAACAATATGCAAAACATTTCTTAATGTATGGAGATGGTAAATAATCAAAACTCAACTTGAGTAATTGCATCACACCATCTCCATCTGTGCTCAAAGTCAAAAGCTTATTCTCCAAAATTGATCTCCACTCCTCTTTTCTCTTTAAACGGAACAGACCTCCAATTACCCTTGCGGCTAGTGGTAGACCATCACATCTTTTGATTACTCTCTCTTTAAGTGACTTTAGTTCATCAGGTACTTCTTCCCCTACAACTACTTTTTCTTTTAGAATAGACCAACAATGATCATCACTTAGTTTTCCTAAGGCATGGGGTTCATTTTCCATCATCAAAACTCTAGACACACTATGTGCTACTAGATCCAAACGCGTAGTGACAAGACACCAACTTCCATTAGTTGGATTGAGTCCCTTCAAGGTGATGAAAAAGTCATCCCACAATGACTGATCATCATCCCACACATCATCAAGAACTAGAAAATATCTTTTTCCCTCTAATTGACTTTGAATTTTTTCAACAATGACGTTCCTATCATCCACTTCATTTTTTTCTTTCGTAAATTGCACTAATATGAGTTTGAAAAGTTCCACTATTGGAATCTTTTTCGATACACATACCCACACCTTTTTCTCGAATTGCCCGTCAATTTGCTTGTTGTTGTATATCGATTTGGCCAAGGTTGTTTTGCCTATACCTCCCATACCAGTTATGGGAAGAACAGAAACAACCTTTTTAGATGGGCTCAACAACATCTCCACTATCTTTGCTTCGTCATCAGCTCTTCCAATGATTGGAGCAACAATTGAGTCGGTCTTCCGACTTATTGTGTCTCCAGTAACAGGAGCAAGAGGGAGGGAAGCTATCATGACTGACATACCGACCAGTCCCAATGCACCTGCTTGTTGCTCGATCTTATTCAACTTAAGTTTGATTTCCCTAACCTTAGAAGCCATTCTCCAGCGGAAAGTAAGATTAGTATGAGAGAAGGAGATTACCTTTCGCCTGGGCTGGTTTCGGGACTCCACCTGGTGACGAAGAGATTCATAGTGGAGCTCATCCAACACGTTGCCAGCATCATAAGCAACTTCCTCCAGACTCTTCAACCATTCTTGCACTCCCCCGTCCTGGTTTTCTAGCCTTCTCTCAGCATCAGCCAGAAGACCATTGATAAGGCGAAGAGATCCAGTCATGCTAGCCAGGTCCTTCTTGAACCCAACTAACATGCCAATCCTATCAGTGGCAAGAGATACTGCCGCCTCCAAGGCAATCTGAATAGCGGCAGTAGTGAGATTCTCAGCCATTTTCCTTTTCTTGTATGGAGCTTAACTGCAACGATTCTTTATTGATATCAGATCGCTGATTTCCTTGGGTGTAGCTTGCTACGATGCCTTTTGCTATCATTTTATAAAGATGGAGATGGATAGAGGGGCTGAGGCTTTGGTCAACGTTTCGGTGAGAACCTTTTTTTTTTTTTTTTTTGGGTTAAATTTAGAATGGGATCGTGGTGTGGTGGAATGAAGTATGAACCCACATGCATCTTCCTTGAATTTCGTTTGGTTTTAGTTAATTATTTCATGCTGAAAATGTCTAATCATTGATATTTAAGAAAAGTAATAGAACTGGATGGGGCATGTTTGTGTCTCAACTCTCAATTGTTATTACATTAGCGTGGCTTGGCCATCTCAATTGTCGCACCTGCACCAGCATGTGTTTACAGAAAAAAATCCAAAGAAATTATCCGACGAGTTCTTTTTTTTTTTTTTTGATAAAAAACGTTGAATTTCATTAAGTTTCCTACAAATCCGTCATTAAAAAATGGCATAACAAAATCAGGAGGATCTTCATTAATTTGCATTCTTAGCTAGCACATGAACGACTTTTTCTGTTCCTGTGAGATGATAAAAGTCGTCGGTTCGGGATGACTATTGTAGTTCAGTGTATTCACTTCAAGGTATCTCCCTGTATATTTCTGCAACTAAATAGCGGCCAATGTGAGAAATGAAGAGTCTGAGATAGCTTGGCAAATTGACTACAAATAACCGGCCAATTATCAGAATGCTATAGGTTATTTGTTGACAACGTTTTAAACCAAGCTATTTAGAAATTTAAAAATAGTTTTAGAATTAGATCCATTATTTAGTAACGAGATTAAAAGTGGTATCCAAATCAGTTTAGAAAATAGAGTTCAGTTGTGTTTTGGTGTTAGAATCATAATATATTTAGCAATATAGGTATCTATACAAGGACTTGGAGTCTTACATTTACACTTGAGGGAAATTAGCATCACGAGAATAAAATTCTAAATCCTCCCGGCCAACTTGTTCGTTATTCATACTTCTTTGTTCATACTTGAGATTTCGTCCATAGATTTTTTTATTTTTTTGGGACGTTGCTAACATTATTGACAGTTTGAAGGCCCCATATTCACAACAACAGATCAGAAGGGGTTGGTGGTATGAACTATGAAGTGTGAAGCCACATGCTTCTTCCTTGAATTTTGCTTGGTCTTAGTTAATTATTGTTACAGGTAATACATAGTCTACGCTAATGCTCGGGCCTTGAAGTGTTAGGCTGCTGAAAAAGTCTAATCCTTGATATCTAAAAAAAAAAAATACTGGAAAGAATGATGGTACAAGTACAGCTGACATTTTCACCTAGAATATTAGGAATAACACTAGTAGAAAAATTATACAAGTGGATGGCTCGGGTTTGTGTCTAAACTCTCAATTATTGCATCTAAAACACCAACAAGTGTGTACAGCAAAAAACTAAAAAGAAATTATTGCATCTGCAACAACAAGTGGTTTGCGACTTTGCACGATCTCACGGATTGTTATTGCTGAGTCAATGGCGCAAACTTAGAAGTCTTGAAACAATCCTTCAACGATCAACTCAAATACATATCAGAAGTGCACTCAGCACCGTAAAATGAAATAGCAAGTAAATAGTGTAGATTGCATTATTCCATTTACAGTAAAATGAACAAAATTTGTGTGTGAAAATATGATTTAAGCATAAAAACGAACTAAACTAATGGTTCGAAAAAAGAAATTTATCACCTAAGCACTGCAAAGGATCTTGCATACTCTTAAAACTAAGAAAAATTCAATAGTCCGTTGAGGAAACCACTCCCTCAATTTTTCTCTCTTAGTTATCATAAATGTTCGAATTTTAAATGATTAAAGTCAGTAGTACGATCACTGGGCTTTGATCCAAAGGCTAGCTAGAGTCTCTTACCAATCATTTGGTACGTGGGAATGTCCAGAATGGAAAAGTCTTTCCACCCAGAATACAATTCCACCTAAAATGATGAGGAAAAAAACTTTTTATTCCAGCGTTTGGTAGACAAGTTAGAATGGAATGTTTACTCAATTTTCAATATTTGGTAAAATTAATATTCAGATGTCAGAATAGAATACTGAATACAAATTTGACTTAATTGCCCTAGTATGGTTTATAAGATATAATATGTCTTATTATTTTTTATTTATTCTAATAGTGTTTATCTATTTACGTGAAATTTTGATATTTTTACTTCAAAACTAAATGAGAATTGATTTCAAAATTCTTCAATTGAAAAATATCATGATGAAGTGTAAAAAATTTATGAGGATAAATTTGACATCTTATTATTTAGGCATTTTAAGATGAAGGTGGAAAGAGCTTTTCCCAAATTTTTCTAAAGAATGGGATTTCAGGAAAAAGTTGAATGACCATTTCTAGGTGGAAAAGACTTTCCAACTTAAATGAACCATACCAAATGCTGAAATGGAATAAACTAGTTGGAAAGGCCTTTCCTTTCCAGGTCATTCCTACGTACCAAATATGGGGTTAGAGTTCTTCCATGCATCACATTATGCTTCTATTAAAAAAATATAGAGGGTGCAGTAGTGTACTTATCTGGTCTGGTAGATCAATTCTCAATCCCTTTACAACCCTAGTTGGACTCCCTCTCCCTCATAGTGTAAGAGTAGAGTAGATTGTTTGTTGACCTTTGTTTTATTTAAAAAAAAATTAGTAGTACGATCTATGATTCCAAAATACTAATTTTACCTTCTATAGAATGTCTGAAAGGGACTATAGAATGTCATGCCTATAGTTTCTTTTTATTAATTTGCAATCCAAATGTTTTAACTTTTTGAGTCTCTTTGCTTCTAAAAATTGGAGATTCCTTGATCTTTGTAGTTGTCTTGACCGATTCAACTTCTTTCCTTCACTTCACAATTAACTTGCATGCATTTTAACTGTGAGTTTATCCAGAACTTAAACAGGCTACCTCTAGGGCTGTGAACCAAGCTTTGAGCTAGGCTACAAAAAATATACAAGTCTTCGGGCTGAATGAAATTTGGCAATAAGTCATCCGAAATATGCATTTGCTTCGGACTATCTATTATCTATCTATTATTAGAAAGTGTTAGCACTTTTGATCTTAGTTTTCACTAGTTTACAACACCGTTAAAAATTTATTCTTTTGGTGGAGTAAATTTATCAGTCATCACTTTATTTACCTTTTGTAAGGTCATTGAAAATACAACTTAACTCTATTTTTAAACAAGTCATTAGACATTGGAAATAAAGAGACAAGAATCACTAAAGATGGAAATTTAAGATGAATAGACATGTGTAATTTTTTTTAAAGAAAATCCTGTTATCATTTAATTATACGTTTTGTTATGTCACGGAAAATAGTCTTTGAGAAGGCACTTGAGGTAAGCCTTTTCATAAATAAATCATTAGCATTACAAAACAAAGAGGCAAGAATTTTTAAAAATGGAAATTTAAGATAAATATGTATGTTTTACTTTTTAAATAAAATCTGTATAAAGAAATGGACCTAACTTGCAAATCTTCTATTACATTTTTACTTTTGCACACTTATTTATACAAATATTAATGACTTCATATAAGGGGAAATAGGGATAATTTCAGAAACCTCCCTTGAGGTTTCCAACAATTTCACTCACCTCCTCTCAAGTATAAGAAATTACACTTACCTCCCTTGGCAACGTAAAGTACTTGCAAGACCCTCCATTTGATAGACAATTCTCAATCTAAGGCAATAGATTTACAAAATCCCAATATAATTCTATTTTTTTCTGCTCCTCTCTTTTCTAGTTAATATATTGCTACACTCTCTTTTTATTATATTTAATTTTATGGATATTAACAAATTGAAATTGCAAAATCAATGGAGGGAGTAGATTATGTATCAAACCAGAAGAAAATGAATAGGCTAGAGGTGGTGGAGAAATAAATAATGAAATTGATGATTGAAATAGGAAGAAGAACCAAAGATATAAAATTTATCATATTTTGTCTATTGTCAAGAAAAAAAATTTTACAAAATGTTAATAATTGTATGACAATTACTTTTGCTGGATAAGAAAGTGTTGGTTATGATTTTGTTGTGGTAGTAGAATTTATTCTCTACTTTTGAGATATTAATATTTTTAAGGTCATAAGAGGGTGCAATAGTGGTTATAGACTAGATTAACTTGTATTGGAAAAGTATTTGAGCTTTGAGATTCAATTTTGAGGTATAAAATTAGTTGGGAATGGGAAGTGTGTATGTGTATTTCTTTTTTTTTTTTTTTTGTTTGGCATGGAAAGCATGATGCTATATATGCAATTTGGATCTTTTAGATCACTACTTGAATTTGAAACTTATGTTTAGGTGGTTGTTAGGGATTAGATTTGTCAATTTGTGTAAAGTGTGGAAGATGCTGATTGAGTATACTATAAATTTCTTTCTCAGTCTTGTACAAAAGAGCAATTTAGGATTTTTGAAAGAAATCTAGCTTGTTGAACATATATTGTTACATAAATAGTGAAATTAGTGAAGGTATATATAATCTTTAAAACTTGAGGGGAGCTCTTTGCAATTGATAAAAACCTTAGGGGAGATATGTGAAATTATCCTGGGGAAACAATTGTCTACTGCTTTACTTATGCAAGCAACTTGTTTGCTTTTTATCTTGCTCACTTCATTTTTTCTCTTTCCATTAAAATCTGTCCCATCATGGCTTGAGTACAAGAAAATTGTCATCCTCCATCATCTTCGTACAAATTCCTGCCATTAAAAAAGCACTTCAAAAACTAACAATCAACTAATGGCATCCAATTTTTGAAAATAGAGAGAAATAGTTAAGAGCTTAATATTCAATAGCATGCACGCCATCGTCAACTAATAGATTATTAAAAACGTATGCTAAAAAAATACATATGTCAAGTCAGATCTATTGGATGTGTCAAATTGGAGATATTTATTTTCATCTCTTCTAAATTTTCTCGAAATAGGCCAATTAATTAGTTACTTGAATTCCTTCTTGTAATCTCCCATATCAGTAATACAATAAAATTGGACAAATGGGGAAAATTTGCCATGAAGAATGCTCACAGCTCATGTGCACCTAAAAGGAGGGGAAAATGAAAAAAAAAAAAAAAAGAGGGAAAACCAATCACATGTGCAGTTTAGAAAGGAACTTCTATGATGCAATCTGTATTCACCTTACAACTCTCTCTGTATATTCTTGTTTAAATATGAGTAAATTATATACAACACAATTGTGGTTTTTTACAATATTATCTCAGCCTTCTAAGATTTCAAAACAACCATATAAACCTCTTGTAATTTTATATAAAGTGAAAAATAGATGAAAAGTACCATTAGTAGAGGCAAAGCTACACACGTGAGGGGGGGGGGTTAATTTTTTAAAATTCATTTTTATACCTCATAACTATTTTCAATTATAATTTAACTTAGTTATAGTTTAATAGTTTGCATCCTCTCAAACTAAAGAGTTGTGTATTGTAGCCTCTCAAAAAAAAAAAAAAAACAGGGGATACGTACTAAAATTTAAATTAATCAAAATCCTATGTATAATAAGAAACAAGTAATGCAAAATCCAAAAAATAGGAAAGAAAATTATACATGTATAAAAAGTCAAACAATAGCATATTAGACTGAGAGTAATATGGAAGGGATGACTATTATATTTAATGTGTTTAAGAGTGAAAAGAGCTAATTGTGGGAAAAGAAGGACAAAGAAAAATACACTTAAAATATTTCTGCATTATAAAATATTCTTTTCTTTGCTAAATTTGAATTGCTTTGTACTACAGCTCTTTTATTTAGTTGATTTATCATCTCACTTTTGGATGATTTGTAATTGTATAACTCATTCGAGTATTAAATAAACTATAATTTAATACTTCACTAATTATGCATATAATTAGTAATAGTGCATGTATAATAAGATGCCTTTTGCTATCATATTATAAAAACGGAGATGGACAGAAGGGCTGAGGCTTTGGTCAATGTTTCGATGAGAAGTGAGAACCGAACTTTTTTTTTTTTTTTTAAATTTTAGGATGGGATCATGGGGTGGTGGTATGAAGCATGAACCCACATGCATCTTCCTTGAATTTTGCTTGGTCTTAGTTAATTATTGTCACAGATACTACCTAGATCACACTAATGCCGGGCCCTTGGGTTGATATTCAGAAAATATTGGGAAAAAAAAAATCGAAGGTACAGTACAACTGACATTTCCATCTAAAATAAATTGTTAACAATAAAACTACTAGAAAAGTAATAGAAGTGAATGGGTCACGTTTGTGCCTCAACTCTCAATTGTTGTTATACTAGTTGAAATTGGGGCCTGACACTTGCGTGTCAAATTGCCGGATTAATAGATTGTCAATATTACTTTATGTTTTGTTTAGATGAATTAAATAATAACACAAGTGTTGATGGAATTTGATATGCAACTTTTTGGCATTTAAGCATTTGTCTAAGTGAATATAGTGTTAGTGTATATGCCCTAAAGTCAATCAACTTCTAGGGTTTATTATACACTTTGACTATTTATGTAATAATAAATGACATCTTTATCATATTGATTGCTTATATTTTCATATAAGTATGATAAAACCCTTAGAATAAACTTAATCGATGAAATCATAAGAGTTATGATGGTGAGGTTCATTCGATTATAAATAAGGTTTATTCTTAAATATCTCTAGTCATAGTATTAACAAGAAAGGGTATTGTTAATACGGTTAGACTAGCAAATACTATGCCGCTTCTATATGAGAAGTAGTAGACCTCATCTACTATGGTGTGTGAGACACCTAAGCAAGTATATGGGTGCTTGATGGTATGATCAAGTTCACTAGATTGATCCACATAGAGACATCCTTTAAGTGCCAAAGGATTAATCTCTAAGTGACGTTTATGTAAATGATTCTTAGACTTAAGGTTATCATGATATCTTGAATATGGATAGTTATACTTTCTTTGTTATATGATTGCTCCTGTAAAAGGGAATGCTCACATCATTAGCAAATGGGTGTATCTTTGAAGTATGGAAAGATGGTGAATAACCTATAAGGATTTACCGCCTCTTATGTGAGAGGAGTTATCTCATGTTTGACCACTTGTAGAAGTATAACTCAGAAATCTTAGCGCTAAGTGGGAAAATCTTAGAAAGTGTTTCTAAGAACTTCTTCATTGGAGTTATATTTTGGTACAAGAGAAAGAGCATTAATCACACAATGGAATAGGCACAACTTATTCCAAGATTAATGTGAGATAAGTGTGGTAAAAGGATATTAGTTACATTATAAACGTTTACTGAAAGGTGAAGTCATCCACTTGACTTTTCTCATTACTTGGGTGGTCATGATGTATTGCTAGATACCAATCTTGATCTATAAGTATGAGCTGATTGATTAGTGGAATCAGTGATAAATTAAAAGGAGTTTTAATTTATCTAGTTCTTATTTATTAAGAATGTATAGCTCATACTTATTGCCAACGTATATGAGAACCTAATGGGTCACACACATTAAGAACTTTCTTAGCTAGATTAAATGAATTTCAAGTGGGACTTGATAGATAAGTTTTAGAACTTATAGTTTGATTTGTGAGACAAATTAAACTTGAGAGACTTATGGTGCAAATAAGTTTTAGTCTTCCAAATACAAGAGTTGTATTAGAATTAGGAAGTTAAATCTTATTGGAAACTAATTTCAGGTTTCCATAAGGATTTGACAACTTATTTGTCTATAAATACTCACTAAGCTTTTGCTAGCAAGTTGAATGATCACACAATTTGTCTTGTGAGATTTTTGAGAAAAAAATCTTGAGAGAAAAAATACCCAAAATTCGTCCAAGAAAATAAGGAAAAAATTGCATCTCTTATTTCTTATCTTGGGATGAATTTTTTCTGGTGAAAAATTGGAATTATCTCAATAGACTTGTGTGTGGTTGTCTTGGCAATAGCTAGCACTAATCTAGCTTAAGCTAATTCGACGTTGGAGGTTCTAACTAAGGAGGTTCGTGTGGATCACCATTAGAGGCCGGACGCATGTACGGCTACGTGGATCTCTTTGCCATCCTCTGCATCAAATCTCCACTAAGTTCAAGGAGGTCTTCATGGATTGAGGTAATCTTCTTGAACTATCTCTATGTT
This sequence comes from Gardenia jasminoides, assembly GCA_013103745.1. NCBI lineage: Eukaryota > Viridiplantae > Streptophyta > Magnoliopsida > Gentianales > Rubiaceae > Gardenia > Gardenia jasminoides. Next base: position 1,487,271 of record CM023099.1, read on the forward strand.
ACATGGATTTAATCAAAGGACGATCTATTAAAGGAATCAAAAATTTTAAATTTCCGCTGTGTTCATCTTCTTGATTCCTTACAGTGGTATCAGAGCCAACTTTGATTAAACCATGTAACTTGTTTATTTAGTTGTCATGTATGTCAAATTAGATTTGATTATGTGCGATTCAAGAGTTTTAAAAATATACTTTTGATGAAAAATAAATTTTTGAAAAGGTTTCAAAGATTTAATAATTTTTCATGGAATGAATTTTCTTGAAAAATTGTTTTTCATCGTACGAAAATTCATAAAGTGGTTGAAGCTTTCAAGCAAAACAGTAACAACGGAAAGAATAAGAAGTCGTTGGCCATGTTAAGGGTGAAAATCCACAGATTAATCATAAGTGATTGGTCACGGGTTTTCATCATCACATTCAACGACGTACTATTTTTCTTGCATCAATTAGTTGGTGTAGGGATTTCCTTCGTACTAATTGCTGGAAATTTTCTCATAAAAGGAAATTCAAGAAACAAGTTAGTTTCCAAATAACAAATGGGATTTGGTCATTGATTTCCTTTTCGTTTGGGTTTCTAAATTAGTATGGAAATTTCCTATAATTCTAATATGATTAGAATTAAGGTGTTTTCTGGAAATTTTAGAAATCGAAATTGGACAAGGAGTTGTTCAATTAAGTTTTAGAAACTTACTCAATTTTAGTGAGACTAGAATTAAGAAGTAAACCAACTTTGGAAACTTTTCAATTTGATAAGATTAAATTTGGATGGTGTTCAAATACCTTTAGAAACTTTCTAATTTAATAAGATTAAATTAAGAAAGTGATCTAAAGTTAGTAATTGAGATCTAAAATGGTTTAAAAGAAAATTTCCAAAAATAAGTGAATTAGGAGATTCTAGTTAGACTAGAAATTCCTAATTTTGACTTGGATGGTCATTCGATTGTGAAAAGTTTCTTATCATGGTTATAAAGTATGGAAAATCATTTTAATGAGATTAGAATGTGGTTTCCATAATTTAAAACAAAAGGAATTGAAAGAAATTTGGAAACTATTTAATATTCCTTAAGAAATTGGATTTCTAAAATATAAGTTTCCAAATTAATATTGGTTTCTAAATTGATTTGGAAATTGTATCTATGTTTTATTATGAATAAAATATAGTTTCCAAATCATTAGTATTGCCAAAAATTTTTCTTGTGTTTATTCTTTTTTAAAAAATGAAGGAAAAAGGATGCTGGTCTACGATAGCGTCACTAAAACTTTTAGCGACCATTTCCTTGTGAAGGCTTTTCGTCACTAAATGCAGTTTTCTGTCGCTAAAACTGAATTCCAGAAATTAGAAATTTTCACATTGAATTTGATTCAATTAATTTTTAAACCTCTTGAATTGAAGCCTTTTGAGATTAAAGGCTCGTGCATATAATGATACATGATTGGAACTAAATAAATATTTATGCTTTCATTTAATATTGTATTTTATGAATGCATGATGGATGATTATGGACTAAGGCCAATGTGATTGTGAATGGTTGAATGTATGTATGATTTGGTTTTGATATTTTTGAAATAGGGCCTGCGTGTCCTGCCTTCTCTATATATTCTCAATGTAAATTTTCTTCTCATCTCACTCCCCTTGAATGTAACTCAAGGTTTCTCCCAATATTATGTAATGTACTATATTAGAGATAGGGTGAGGGTGAGGGTGAGGATCTAAAATGTTTAGAATAGATTTACATTTGTAATGTACAAAGAAGATGGAGATGGTACCAATTCCACCATGGTGGACATACAAAAGACGTACAGGGCATGGAGATGTCGCTCGTCTCTTAGTTTGACCATCTAGTTTCCTTTTGGCTCAATGAAACTAGTGTAGGAATAAAGTCCATAATCATCCATGTTTAATTATAGTATGTTTATTTATTTATTTATATTGATGAATGGATATCCATGCTATATATATATTTGATGAGACCAATTTGGAATACCATGTCTAAAATCCCTCTACTCAAATATTAAGTCTAAACTTAAGTTGCCTTCCATTGTTATAGTTAAAATGAAATTATGTTCGAGTTAACTTGTTGAGTACACTCAAGGTTGCTCTACCATGAGAAGTTTTAACTATGAGATGAGATCTCGGAATAATAGGTATGACTTAACTAAAATTTGTGACTTGTTGAGTACACTCAAGGTCATAAAATTTTAGAGGCAAAGGTTGGGTGACACATATGATGTGATTTATCAAGAGTTGATAACTCAACTATCTAGAAGTTACAAAAGTTATAATTGGTAATAAGTACCTACCTATTGAAATTATTTTGATTTGTTGAGCATACTCAAGATCAAAATAACTAAATGGGATTCTAACCTACTAGGAATTTTGAAATTCTCGAATCTATATAAGAGGGTTATAGATTTGAATAAAATAGTGGGAGCAAAACCAAATTTGATTTTATGTCATTTTACTTGGTTTTGTTTTGCATAAATAACAATTCTCTTTATCTTTACCATCCGTTGTAGAAATTATGAGTAATTGCATATTATTCTCGATATAATTGGTATTTTTATTTCTTGGATTGGCAAGTTAAATTGAGAAAAGTTCTCAAGAAAATTTGGCTATATCATTTAAAACCTTAGCACTTCCAATTATGGAAGATGTAATGGAATTAATAAAAATTGCTTACAATAGGTAAGAGGAGATGATGATAGTATGTCATAGATGCTTCCTAAATCTCCTTTACTAGATAAGATTTCAATTTCTTTCACCATGGTTATACATCTCAAGAGTTGAATGATGAATAATCAAGGTATAAGATGAATGAAATACTTGAGCAATAATTCTATTACAAGATGACAAAAACATCTCAAATTAAATATTAATTTATTAGAGAGTGATTGACTATATTAAGAAATTTAGATCAATCAAAGTTTTGTCATACACTATTAGTCAAATGTTGACTAAAAGTAATTACTTATCAAGAGTTGATAATAAGAATTACTTATCAAGAGTTGATAAGTTAAGAGTTTTAAAGAACTAGCCTTATAGTACAAGCTTTCAATGCATGGTTTTGAAATACAACTTTGTGAAAGTTTTATTTTTTGAGATTATAATTGAGATTAACTAATGGACTTATTTTAGAACTTAATAAATGTTATTATTTTCTAAAATAAAAGAAAGTCCATTTCTCAATATGATGTTAGATAATTTGAAACCATCTTTAACATTTGGAAATTAGTCTTTTGAATAAGAAACATATTTTTCAAATCGCATGATGATTTGGCTCATTTGATTATGAATCATTTGAGACATATGAGCCTTATTCACTAATAAAAGGCTAATTTGATCTTTTATGAAAAGATTTAATGAATTGTTAGGATCCATACATTATGATGTATGTGGAAGATTAACAATTCATACTAGAGATTATTTCTCATATTTTATCACTTTTGCTAATAACAACTCAAAATGGATATATGTATCTTTAAGGTACTAATCCAAGATTTTGAGAAGTTAAGAGGTTTAAGTATAAAGTAGAGAAACAATCTGGTCAAGTACTAGGACACCTAAATATGATCAAGGTGAAGAATACTTGAGCCATGGTAAAGTATTGGAACACCATGATTTGATCAAGGTGAAAAATACCTAATCTAAGGGTTTCAAAATTAACTAAAGGAGAATGTGATTCTCAAGTAAAATAATTTTTCTAGTTATCTCAATTATTGTTGTGTAATCCAGATAAAGAATTATATCTCATAAGATGAGATGTCCCATGCAAGTTTACCAAAATGGTTTTGGGGTTTGTCCTACGTAAAATTGTCTCCTATACACTAAATCTTGTTCCATAAATATATTTGTTCAAAGTATGCCATATGAGATATGGAATGTTAAGGACTCCAAATTTTGTGAAAATTTGGATTGTGCTACTTATGAAGTGAGCATCCATAATTGGATAAAGTGGAGCTAAGATCCAATGAAAACCTTTTGTGAAATATTCTTGAGAATTAAAGGAAAAGGAAAAGAGAGCCAAAAGGAAGAAAAGCAAATCAGTTCTTCTTATTTCATTTGGTTTAAATTTTTCCTTAGCACATATGCTAGAATTTTCTTATCTGCTCCAAGAATTTTATAATTCTATCATCTTCAAGAATAAAAGTGTTTTCGTTCTAAAACTGCTATTTTCTAGATATATGATTTATTCTAGATAAAGCAGTGGGAGAAAGATGGAACTTAAAACTTGAAACAGTTTCAAGTATCACAAAAGCAAGTTGAACAAAATGCATAGAATTGGGGCTTGCATTTCATGATGATGAGGCGCAGCGAAAGCTCCTAAAATAAGGGTTCATAAATCTTAGAAATATAGATTTCTTATAGAAAATCATGATATTTGATCGTGCATTTTTAAATGATTTATGAATACTTTTACAACTTATAGAGATGGTTGAGACCCATGAATCTAAAATAGATTCCATATTTAACGAAGGGTAATGACCTTAGTCAATTCACCTAAAGGTTTGATAAACATTTTAGTTGCAAAAGAGTCTTTAGAGTAAAGACTAATATGGAAGGTAAAGTGTTACCTATAGAGTTTGGTTGGTAGAGTGGTCACTATTAAAGATAAGCAATTATCTTTAAAGAAACCTTCTCACTAATCGATATACTTAAATTCATTTAGATTTACTTGCTTGTTTTAACTACGAGTTATGGAATGGCAAATAGATGCTAAAACTATTTTTCTTAAATGGAAACAACCAATAATTGTGTATGTGACACAATTTAAAGGTTTTATATCTAGTGTGCCAATAAAGCAAATCTCTGAAAGTGGTATCATCCATTTTGATGAAATAATCAAAGAGTTTGATTTTATCAAAAGTATGGATGGCCTTGTACTTATATTTGATTTAGTGGGAGCTATTGTTGGTTTCATGCATCATATATAATTAATATATGATACATTGAAATAGTATGCCTATATTCCAAAATTATAGGTGTCGCTATCCAAGACTTCCTTCATGATATAAAGGAGTGGCAATCTACCTTTAGAGTAGGTCTATATTGATAGGTATGATTGCTTAAGTTTTTAAGTACTTAGACAAGATGCTAAAATGTTTAGCATGGAATAATCTAAGAGGGGTCTTATCTATATTATAGAATAATCCTTTCATTGTACTAAACTCATTGTCTCCTTTGGTCCATGAAGAGTTTAAAATTGAAAGTTCGAGAATGTACTTGTAAATTTTCCTACAGAAATGATTTGCAAGTAATTATGCGTATATTCATAATATCAGTGCTATGTGTTGAAAGAGTTTCAAGTGAAACACAACTAAATTTCTACAATTAAAACCTTAACAAATGCTACTTGAGAAGTGGCAAAAGGAAACATGTGAATCTACAAGTTCAAATTTGAGTTTGAATTGGTTTATTCTATTAGAAGTCCTTCAACTTATGTTGAGACTATAATAGAATTTGTCCTAACAAAGGAACAAAGTCTCATCATAGATCCACATATTTGTTAAGGTAGTTTCACAAGATTTGATGAAATCATTGGTGGGAATTAAAGTAAAGATTAAAAGGAGTACCCATGGATTACAACATAGTTGATCCGTTCACTAAATCTTATCTTAATGAAAACATGATAGTCATGTTGGCTCATTTGGTTTTTAACTTGTGAGTGATTGGCTTTAGTGCAAGTGGGAGATTGTTAGTGTATATGCCCCTAAAGTCAATCAACTTCTAGGGTTTATTATACACTTTGACTATTTATGTAATAATAAATGACATCTTTATCATATTGATTGCTTATATTTTCATATAAGTATGATAAAACCCTTAGAATAAACTTAATCGATGAAATCATAAGAGTTATGATGGTGAGGTTCATTCGATTATAAATAAGGTTTATTCTTAAATATCTCTAGTCATAGTATTAACAAGAAAGGTATTGTTAATACGGTTAGACTAACAAATACTATGCCGCTTCTATATGAGAAGTAGTAGACCTCATCTACTATGGTGTGTGAGACACCTAAGCAAGTATATGGGTGCTTGATGGTATGATCAAGTTCACTAGATTGATCCACATAGAGACATCCTTTAAGTGCCAAAGGATTAATCTCTAAGTGACGTTTATGTAAATGATTCTTAGACTTAAGGTTATCATGATATCTTGAATATGGATAGTTATACTTTTTTGTTATATGATTGCTCACGTAAAGGGAATGCTCACATCATTAGCAAATGGGTGTATCTTTGAAGTATGGAAAGATGGTGAATAACCTATAAGGATTTACCGCCTCTTATGTGAGAGGAGTTATCTCATGTTTGACCACTTGTAGAAGTATAACTTCGAAATCTTAGCGCTAAGTGGGAAAATCTTAGAAAGTGTTTCTAAGAACTTCTTCATTGAGTTATATTTTGGTACAAGAGAAAGAGCATTAATCACACAATGGAATAGGCACAACTTATTCCAAGATTAATGTGAGATAAGTGTGGTAAAGGATATTAGTTACATAAACGCATGCGAAGGTGAAGTCATCCACTTGACTTTTCTCATTACTTGGGTGGTCATGATGTATTGCTAGATACCAATCTTGATCTATAAGTATGAGCTGATTGATTAGTGGAATCAGTGATAAATTAAAGGGTTTTAATTTATCTAGTTCTTATTATTAAGAATGTATAGCTCATACTTATTGCCACGATATGAGAACCCAATGGGTCACACACATTAAGAACTTTCTTAGCTAGATTAAATGAATTTCAAGTGGGACTTGATAGATAAGTTTTATAACTTATAGTTTGATTTGTGAGACAAATTAAACTTGAGAGACTTATGGTGCAAATAAGTTTTAGTCTTCCAAATACAAGAGTTGCATTAGAATTGGAGAAGTTAAATCTTATTGGAAACTAATTTCAGGTTTCCATAAGGATTTGACAACTTATTTGTCTATAAATACTCACTAAGCTTTTGCTAGCAAGTTGAATGATCACACAATTTGTCTTGTGAGATTTTGAGAAAAAATCTTGAGAGAAAAATACCCAAAATTCGTCCAAGAAAATAAGGAAAAAATTGCATCTCTTATTTCTTATCTTGGGATGAATTTTTCCTGGTGAAAAATTGGAATTATCTCAATAGACTTGTGTGTGGTTGTCTTGGCAATAGCTAGCACTAATCTAGCTTAAGCTAATTCGACGTTGGAGGTTCTAACTAAGGAGGTTCGTGTGGATCACCATTAGAGGCGGACGCATGTCACGGCGTGGATCTCTTTGCCATCCTCTGCATCAAATCTCCACTAAGTTCAAGGAGGTCTTCATGGATTGAGGTAATCTTCTTGAACTATCTCTATGTTACATGGATTTAATCAAAGGACGATCTATTAAAGGAATCAAAAGTTTTAAATTTCCGCTGTGTTCATCTTCTTGATTCCTTACATATAGATCTAAACGATATCTGGTAAATAACAGCATCGTGTATTTATCTTCAGCAAGATCATATTATGTTTACTTTATTTGGACTATGTCTAAGGCAAAATTGAGAAAAGGCTATTCTTAGTGAAGTCTAAGAAGTTGATTAATAATCGATAGCATGAATGAAAATTCAAGAAAAATTGAAAAGGATAAGATTGGTTGATGCAAAGGTGGATTTTAAGTATGGTTGAGGAAACTCATAAGATAGATACAAAAGCAGTCGAATCTTAAAAGTAATACTGCTTTGGACAACAATAACTATTATCCAGAATAAAGCAACATTATCCTCAGAGTGAACTTTTCCTATTCAATAGCTATCTCACCTTCAATAACTCGTTTCTTTTGCTCCCTAAGGGCACTTGAACCTTTTTCCTTGTTCTTTCTGGCAAAAGAGGTCTCACTGCCTGTGGACAAGACAAACTTTCTTAAGGGACTAACTTTCTTCTTCTTCTTCTCTCTCTCCCCCTTCATCCCTGTTTTTTTTTTTTTTGGCAGAATGAGGAAGCTGTCCTCCTCTAAATGAAAAACAGTTTCTCTGTCCAACAGCCTTAGCTCCTCATAAGTTCCAGATTACTCCTTTACCTGGCCATATCCAACTTAATTTCCATCTAGGTGGTTCTACGTGTCGGAAAAGCTAGTAATTGAAAATTGATATCCTGAGCTGATAAAACAAAAAAAATTCAACTCTAAACAACTGAATCTGCTTGGATGATTCTACAAACACTTCGAGATTAAGATAAAAGGAGAAAGTTACAAAAATGAGGTAATTGAGGATGGGAAATTTGCCTTTCAGATGCTTACTTTCAAGTGTGATTCCTCCAAAATGAAGAGGATGTAATAATAAGCCATCTATTGCACTCTCCAACTCTCAAGCACCAGTTTATAAAGGAATCAGGATGCAATTACTTTATTTACATTCTAACTTCTTCTTTTTTTGTCAGAGTTTATATTCTTACTGTCTTACATGCATATTGCACTATCAAAGCTGTCCCTAATTGAGGTTCCCTATCAAATCTTTGAGAAGATTAACCTCAGTTATTGACGGAAAAATATACTTTAGTGCAAACTCAAATGCATTATCATCTACGTTAAGTGCTTATGCTTCCATTCTATTAGAGAATTTCTGACTGCTGGAAGATAATCGACCAGCAGAGAGGTATTATGGTTACTGTATGAGTTTTCCTTCGACTTGGTAGGTGCTAAGATATAGACTCCCGGAAATTTGCATGAATCAAGATTCAGCAGTACTCAAAAATCAAGGAAATTAAGTCCTTTAATTCTTCATAAATAGCTAGCAAGTTAAAATATTCAGCGTGAAGCAAGCACTATTTAGATTATCAGAGGCAGTAATAGTAGACGAGCAAATTCCAAAGCCAGAAGCAAAGATTAAATGGAGGGCCAATGACAATCTACAAGATTGCATCATTGAGCATGTATGATGAACAATTAAGAGGAAAGAAATATGAATAGGAGAAAAATATTTAGCAACAGACTAAAAAAAACAATATTAGACAGAAAAGAAAGTGAATATTAATTTTTACCCAGAATTCTCACTTTCGCCTGTAATTTTCCGATTCATGGGAGCTAGAAGAGTAAATGAAAAAAGGAAAAACCTGTGAACTTTTTACATAATCAAGAAAGACTTGTCTAGAGGGAACCATATACATAATCTACAGTACATAGGATGCTAATTATCAAGTGAAAGCTTTCCTTGCAACACCTTCACTAGTCCTGCATAGTACAGCAAACAATATGACTAAAAAACCAAAACTTCAAGTAAAATTCATCCCTATCTACAAAATTAAACAACACTTCTAACATAAGAATCAATTCAAGAAACTCAATTAATGATTTAGAAGCAAATTAAAATCTACAATATTTAAAAAAAAAAAAAAGAAACTTTAACATATAAGTGGTGGTTATATCAAAAGGTAAATTCTTGGCACAATTAGAGCTTAGATTGTTCAGTAAATTAGCCTTCACAATTAAAGGACAAAAAGGTACCATTCTCACTCCCCAAAATCAAGAATTAGTACAAATATATTCCTTAGTAGTCATACCTATCCACATCAAACGACCTCACTTGGAAAAGTTAATAAAAAATTTGACTTGCACTTCCCATAATTTGACCGACTCACTTTTAAAGGATCATGACATAGGGTTGAAATTCTTCACTCTACTACTCGCATAGCGTTCACATATCTATGTGAATTTCTTGTATGTGCCACTGTTTGATTCGACTCTCAAAAAATTTCCACGAAGCACATCTGAACAGAATTTGACATGAAAGTAGAGGGTTTAGCATAATGGAGCAGCAATATGCAGCCAAATGTTTATCACAGAGTAAGGGGTATACCAGCTTTTTCATTGCTTTGCTGCTTAACTTCTTTCTTCACGTCCAAAAAGGCACCAGAGCAAATAAAATGATACAAGCAAATCATTAAACCATAAGAAAGGCTTCTAAAAATAACTGACACTTGAACTAAAATCTATCTGACCTTCAATCCATCTTTGTCCAGCCAGCTCATAACAAAATGTTAGACCAATCTCAGGGCTGACACAACCGAAATGGTTGAGGAAAAGGGAACCCCAGCAATCAAGCATTCCCGCCCCCAAAAGCAGAGACCGAAGAACCTCCAGGTTGTTGAGGACACGTCTGAAGAGGAGACGGGCGCCCTCTAAGTTGATCACCCCACCCACTAATTTACTATGAGGGGGGCTAGGCGAACGAGAACCGACCGAAAACCCAAACCGCTTGACTGACCCCTTTATAGTCCATTCATTAGGGTTTACCTTAGTCAGAAAGGTCATAAGCAGTGACAATTGCCCTATGAAGACTCGCTTTCACTACAACTCCGGTGGGTTCCCTTAACCAAGCCACTGCCTATGAGTTGCCGGCTCATTCTTCAACAGGCACGCGGTCAGAGCCCTAGGCTCCTCCTACTGCTTGGGAGCTTAGGTATTCTCTACCTACCCACCTATGTTGGAAGAAGGGGTGCCTCCTCACAAAGGGGGTCGCAAAATAGGTAGTAATAAGTTATATAGAATCAATGGATTCATGTTAAAGGAAAATCCCTCGATGATATATTTTATTAAAACTTTTTTGCTGATAGAGGGATCAAATGGTATAATATAGTTCATTTGTTGGTAGATTGGAGGATTAAAAGTATGACTGTTGCTTTCCAATTGGCTGTTTTTGCACTAATTGCTACCTCATCAATCTTATTGATTAGTGTGCCCGTTGTATTTGCTCTCTCACGCCCCTAGGTATTCTCTACCTACCCACCTATGTCGGTTTCGGGTACAGGTACCTTTTTTCTTATAGTCCTTCGAGCTTTTCCTGGGAGTATGGCGTGGGTTACTTCAGCGCCGTAGCGCCTGGTACTCGAACATTGGCTCAAGTCCTTTCTTTACGAGTGCGTGGCTTCGTTGGAACCTCCAATATTGGCATCTTAGGGTCGATAAAAGAAAAAACTGATTAGTCTTTCTAGTGTAGGCATTATTTTTTTTTTGTTTTCTTTCAAAAAAGAATTAAGAAATACTCATGGTAACCATTCGAGCTTTGTTGAATGAATTGTGTGGATCCTATTTCAATGGAAACTTAATGAGTTGATCCACCTACACCTCGTGCTTTTACTGTTATATGGGAGTTACTCCACGTATTGTTTGACGTAAAACAGATAGTGGATTTGTTTCTGTCTTTTGTTGAATCTTTTTCACGGATTGATAGATAATTTGATAAGCCAATGATTTTTTTTCCGTGTTTCAGAATACGGTTAACCAATATGTTAACTACTTGATTGCGATAAATTGGATCGGATTTGGCTATTTTTTCTTCTGCAGCACCTCGACGTGACATGAGCGTGAAGGGGTTCAAGAATCAGTTTTCTTTTTATAAGGGCTAAAATCACTTATTTTGGCTTTTTTACCCCATATTGTAGGGCTAAAGAACTTTAAGAATATTGTCATTTAGCCTCAACGTCTCCAAATTATAGAGTTTATAAATAGAATATGGCAAAGAATTTGAAAAGTCGATATACCGCAAATGTATTAGTTTGCCAATTGATATTGGCAGATCCTGAGTTTGTAAACTAGAAAAATTTAGAACATACAAATTCTTCAATTTCATCAGCATATCACCAGACAAGCTAGTCCTTAGAAACAATGTATGAAGCACAGAAGTTGATAGAGTCTCAAAAAGTTTTTCTACTGTCTTCTCCAAATGAGTCTACTACAAGGTAACGCACCAGATTACCTTTGTCTACTGCACTAGTCTCCCTATAATTAATGACTTTAGTAGATTTTGATATTGACTCTGCAAGATCATGCACCAAATCATGCATCTTATAATATGTTCTCGACTTATAAAATATTTCTTCCAATAATGAACTCTGTAATAAAATTTTCAAATAATTCATTCCAATTTCCTCCATCGTCATTTGGTTCTTCAGATCTGCTTGGAGGAAACCTTCTACCATCCAAAGTTCAATTAGCACATCTGGCTCTATCTCACCATCCTTGGGAAATATAGAACAATATGCAAAACATTTTTTAATAGATGGAGATGGTAAATAATCAAAACTCAACTTAAGTATTTGCATGACACCGTCTTCATCTCCACTCAAATTTAAAAGCCCGTTCTCCAAAATTGATCGCCACTCATCCTTCTTCTTCAAACTCAACAAACCTCCCATTACACTTGCTGCCAGTGGTAAACCATCACATCCTTTTATAATTCTGTCTTTAATTGCTTCCAATTCATTAGGTACTTCTTCCCCTACAATTGCCTTTTCTTTTAGGATAGACCAACAGCCATCATCAGATAGTCTTTCCTAAGAAATAGGCTTCATTAGCCATCTTCAGAGACTTCAACATGGTATTTGCCACTTGACCAAGCCTGATAAGTCAATATTTTGCATGTTTTTAGTAAGATTAATTATGAAGTTTTTGTGTGTTTTTGTTAGTTTAATGGGTAATGAACTAGGGTTTCTATTGAGATTCTACATTTTGTGGTTTAAATAGAAAAATGCATTTTTGTGGATTAATGTGGTGAAATCTTCATGTTTTTGTAGGATTGCTTGTTCAATTATCAAATGAAATGAAAATGTGGATATTTGCCAAGAAGTTTGGAAGAAAAATTGGAAAATGCAAATTGCAATTCAATCAACAGGGAATCAAAGGGTCAAAAGTCGGAGCAATTAACGCAACAATTTCTCGACGAAAAGCTCGGAATTTGCAAGTTTCAAGGAGATTCGCGAGTCAATACGCGAACCAACAAGTGGAATTTCAAATAGCTCGCGAATCCCTCTCACAAGAGCCAGGGGACCGGATCTGCGATATGATCCGCGAGCCTATCCTCAGAAAATGACGGCTGCAACTTGCAGCCGAATTCCAGTTTTTCAGCTCACTTCCAGCTCAATTTTCAGAAGAATTTCAATGAAAGCTGCGTGAAGAATCTTGTGAAGTTGAAGAAACAACTCATAGCAAATTCAAAACACAAATTGCTTCAACATTACAACTCATTTGAGATTGAAATTCAAAGGATTCAATGCATGAAGACAAGAGATTCATGAAGCCAAATTCTTTGACTTTTCAAGGCCAAACGTTTCTTGTATTCACATGATAAAGTCTTGGAAGTTTATGGATGAATTCATCTATAAATAGGACCTCTTGTAAACATTTGAAAAAAAATTAGATAGAGAGAGGATGTAGAGATATGTAGAGAAGAGGCATGTAGTCTTCACTAGTTCATTAGTTTAGTAGTATAGTTAGTAGTAGTATGTTTAGTTAAGCCCTCAAATCCTAGAGTGAGGATGAACTTGTTGTAGTTGTGATTATGAAGTAGTTGAGTTATTCATGTCCTCATTGATTTTGCTAGTTTAAGACTTGTGCTTATGCTTTATGGTTGATTAGCTACCAACTATAAATGATTTAATGTTGATGAGGAATGAAAAACTTGCCTTCAATAAGATCTAAGTTCTTAAACACTAACTTATATTCTCACGAAAGTAGTTATAGTTGGTTGGTTTTGGTTTTAAACTATAACTTCATTGAACTTATTTATCTTGTTTCTCTCTTTTCTCTATGAAAATAGGTCAAGGAGGATTCCAAGGAGTTAAGGTATTGGCGAAAGCAATTCCGAATGACTAGCTTATCTTAAATGAGAGCTTGCACTACACATGACCATTGACGAAAGTGATGGCATAAAAAAGGAAGTTATACCTTAGCACATCATTGGAGAAGGGACATAATTAACTTGACTAACTTCTAATCTAACTTAACAAGGGATTCTAAAGTTCTAGCATCTTAACTCTTTACTTGCTTTCTTGTTATTTCCTTTCTACCGCCAATTGGATGTCTTCGACACCTAGCGGTCGGTTTTAATCGCTTAATCCTTCTTCCTTAGGTCGGTTTACCGCCTTCTCCCTTTATATTTTACTTGTGACAATCTAAATAATAGAGGAGTTTGAAAATCACCGATATTTGACACTCTTCCTCGTGGGATCGACACCTTATTTCCCTATACTCAATAAACGATCCGTATACTTGCGGTAATATAGGGTTATAAAGGTTATTTAAAATTTGTGGAGTAAAGAAAATCCCTATCAAAGCCGAATAGTGACAAGACACCAGTTTTTATTGGTTGGATTGAGTGCTTTCAAGGTGGTGAAAAGTCATTCCACAATACATGATTATTATCCCACACATCATCAAGAACTAGGAAATATCTTTTTTCCCCAAGCTCATTCCGAACTTTTTGAACGATGACATTCCTATCATCCACTTCAATCTTTTCGGCTGTCAATTTCACCAATATGAGTTTGAAAAGTTCCTCTGTTGGAAATTTTTTCGATACACAAACCCAAATCTTTCTGTTGAAGTGCCCATCAATATGCTTGTTATTGTATATCGATTTAGCCAAAGTTGTTTTGCCTAAACCTCCCATGCCGATTATGGGAAGAACAGAAACAACCTTCTCAGATGGGCTCAACAACATCTCCACTATCTTTAATTCATCGTTGGCTCTTCCAATCATTGGAATGACAACAGAGTCAGTCTTCGGACTTGTCGTGTTTCCACCAGCTGGAGCAAGGAGGGCAGCTGCAACGACTGTCCTACTGGCCAGTCCCAAATCACTGGCTTCTTGATTGATCTCATTCAGCTTAAGCTTGATGTCCCTGACCTTAGAAGCCATTCTCCAACGGAAAGCAAAGAGTTAGAGAAGGAGAAGAAGCAGCATACCTTTTGCTTGTGCTGGTTTCGGGACTCCACCTTGTGATGAAGAGATTTATAGTTGAGTTCATCCAGCACGTTGCCAGCATCATAAGCGACTTCCTCTAGACTCTTCAACCGTTCTTGCACTCCCCAGTCTTGCTTCTGTTGCCTTTCCTCAGCATCAGCCAAGAGAGCAATGATGAAGTGAAGAGATCGAGTCATGCTGGCCAGCTCCTTCTTGAACCCAACTAACATACCATTCCTATCAGTGGCAAGAGATACTGCCGTCTTCAAGGCAACCTGAATAGTGGCACTAATGAGAGCGTCAGCCATTTTCCTTTCCTTGTATGGAGCTTAATTGCTAGGATGCTTTGTTGATATTAGATTGGTGATTTCCTTTTATGTAGCTTGCTAGATGCTTTTTGCTATCAGATAATAAAGATGGAGATGGACAGAAGTGTTGAGGCTTTGGTCAAAGTTTTGTTGAGCATGAAGTATGAAGCCACGTGCTTCTTTCTTGAATTTTACTTGGTTTTAGTTAATTACTGTCACTGCTTGTACCTAGTGTATGCTAATGCCAGGGCCTTGGGTTGCTTAAAAAGTCTAATCCTTGATATTTAAATATACATATATACCGACAAAAATGGTTGGTACAGTACAACTAACATTTCCATCTATAATATTAACAAAAATACTTTTAAATGATGATGTTTGTGTCTGAACTCTCAGCTGTTATTATATTAGGGCGGCTTGGCCATCTCAATTATCGCACCTGCACCAATAAGTATGCACAGAAAAAATCTAAAGAAATTATTAAATGAGGTTTTACGATCAGTCATTTTTGTTCCTGTGAAATGATAATGAAATGACAAGAGTCTTCGGATCAAGATGACTTTTGCAGTATGGAAGAAATCAGTAGCTAGGACTTACTCTCAGCAAGTAGGAGTCTTTATGGGAAATCCTAAGGATATTTGTGGAGCTGCAAACAAATCGCATCAACAAGTGCAGTTAAAATTCTACTCGGCAATCTTGAGCTAGCTTAGCTAGCAATTAGCATATAGGGTCAAACTGAGTATATTGAGTATAAGGATACTAGCCTTATTAAGCCAGCTCGGTTTTACATATTTTTAGCAATAATGTTTATTAAATGCATGTCTCTAATTTTTTTTATTACTAATTGGTCGAGTGAAATGTCTAATTTATTTATTCTAAAAATATTATAAGTACTTTTTATTTTTAGTCGAGTTCGATTATATAAGCTCAATATGTTAACATTGTTACAGAAAAATTTGTTCAGATGCTTTTAGGCTTTTCACCCAAATATGATTCTCTTTGTATGTACACGGCAGCTCATGGGCAATGAAGATGACGCAGAAAAGTAGTCATATTTTAGAAGTTTGTAGTGTGGATAATTTTTGGCTTAGACGGATGATATCAGATTCTGATATTGCTAGAGAATCCAGACTCCTTAAGTTTGCAGCCATTAATCATTTCATGTTTCTCTCTCTGTCACCATAAGATTTTATCAGTGTGTTCTTGTTTGATTGGAACTTTATACATAATCAGAGCATCATATTGTGCTGAGAAAATGAAAGTGCACAGAATGTCGGTATCTTTGGAAGATAATTAAGAAAACTACAGTTTTTTTTCCTTTTTCTGCAACTAAATAGCAGCTAATTTGAGAAAGGAAGAGTCTGAGACAGCTTGGCAAATTGACTACAAATAACCAGTGAATTACCACCACAAATCATAACCAAGAATGCAGCTTATTGACAGTTTGAAGGCTCCACATTCACAACAACAAATCACAAGCTTAGGCCAGCAGAGACAGAGAGAATCAAAGGAGTTTGCCATGATGTATTTCGACAAGGAATCCACGGAGTTTCAAATGTAAAGGCAGTAACTAGGAGTCAACATGTGTCCCATTGAACTCTAAACCAAACGCAAAACAGAGCCACTCACAACTTAATTAGGACACCACAGAGCAAATGATAAGGCTAACTGGAAATTGCATGACATCAACGGATGTTGGTGTAAGTAGAAAGGGTTTACATCTCTTAACCATGAGGTTTTGAGTTCAAAATTCATGAGAATGGAAAAAACAACACAAGGGTTCAACGTGAGTCGAACAAGATTAGGTGCAAACTGTAAAACGAATGCAGACACTTGTGATTTATATCCAAAAAAACCTATGGTTTATACCAAAAAAAGATAGAAATTGCGTGACATTTTTGTTTAGTCAATTAATTATTCACAAAGCTAAATCAATATTGGTGTTGTTGTGATTTTCCAACTTGAATTAGTAAGCAGATATCAATTCTTTCTGCTCAGACTATAGAGAAATATCGGAGGATGATGAAGGAGGACAAAAGGGTCCAGGTATTGGTCAAAGTTTTGGTGAGAACCGATATTTCTTTTTTTTTTTTTTTTTTTCAATTGTTTGTTAGGTGGGGACAGTGGGGTGGTATGAACCCATGCTTCTTTGCTGAATTTTCTTGTTTTAGTTCATAATTACAGCAAGTACTTTGTTTAGGCTAAGGCTGGCCTCACAATTTCCAACCATAATATTTGGGACAATTTGGAGGCCATTGGACTCCTTTTTATCCTACCAAATCAATTTAAAAAAAAAAAGAATATTACAGCTGGAATACTGGACCCGCCGTCTGTGTTTCGTTCCCAGTTTGTACAAAATTTCCTTTCATCTCTTTTCTAGCAAGAGAATAATCCTCTCTCTCTCTAGAGCACCATGTATTTCGGATGAAAATTTTCAGCAAAAATGTTGAAGGAAAGTCCTAATTTTGGGGGCATGATGGAGTGTAACTCATCGTGGAATCACAGGTGAATATATTGTCAAGTTTTCAATTTCATATCTTCTTTCAAGCCAAGAGTTAGTTAATGCAATGTTTTTAGTTTTGTGGGTTATAGTTGTTTTCTATATTCTTTAGTTCCTTTGTTCTGCTTTATATAGTTTTGTGATTTAGACTAAGATCTCATTTGAGTTTGGTGCGCCACTAAGCCAAACTAATCTTGAACAGCGTTCTATGTTTAATAACATTCAAACTTAACAAAAAGGTTATTCAAACTCGATTCAATAATTAAACCAGTCAAGTTTAAACAAAATTTTAAATTCTTTAAAATAATCAAACAAACTTGAATACTAGTGTTCGATTTGATTAGACTCTTTTACACACTAATCAGAGTTGTGATGACCCCACCTTCCCTTAAGGTGAACCAAAAGGGGTTGGCGGACCGCCTGCTCGGCTCTCGCCGAGACTCACTACAATCCTCAGTCAAATTGAAGTGCCAACTTTAAATAATTACAGTAAAACTCCAACAATTACATCCAAATACTTCCCAATAATAACATAACCATACATCTTACAATTTAAACTCCATTACATATAACCCAAGTATTTCAAAATCATGTTACAATCATGAAATGTTACTTCCATACTTCAATACAATAAGCCCATTGTCCAAGACATCAGGAATAATATACACAGATGAACTAGAGTTAATCCAACTAGTCTCTTTAGTAAGTCTCTTCAAGTGCTTCCTTTGTCCAGCGTCCCTAAGGGGGGGGGGAAATAAAACATTTTTGGGGTGAGCTTAAAAGCTCAGTGAGGTTCCGAAAATTAAGCAAATACACATTTAGTCAAAATCTTCACACTTGAGTCAAATAGTACTCTTCCAAAATTTTCACCATTCAACTTAAACTATGAGTAAAACCTTTCATGTAGAACGATAGCAAATCATGTCTGATTTAACTCGAAACAAGAGTAAATCTTTTAGAGAAACTCATTTCACTCATTTAAGCAGTCGAACAGTAATTAAACAAACAAATCACTTCAATCACATCAAAAGTACTGAGACGGGATGAGAGGTGCCTACCACCCTGATTTGGTGTAACACATACTTCCGTTCAGATTCAATTACACTTAAAATAATGAGATGAGATGAGAGGTACCTCCCACTCACTCGAGTGTGGTACATACTATCTCTCAATACGTATGGTCGACGAGACAACGCTCCAGTCGACTTATTCAAGATTCACTATCAAGGCGAGATGAGAGGTACCTACCACTCACTCGAGTGTGGTACATACTGCCGCTTATCACATAGGGTCGACGAGATAATGCTCCAATCGACTTATTCAAAGTTAAGACTCAAGCGGGATGAGAGGTACCTACCACTCCGTAGAGTGTGATACATACTTCCGCATAACACATATGGCGGGATGAGAGGCACCTACCACTCACTCGAGTGTGGTACATACTTCCGCTTATCAACACAATTCAAAATTCAAGTCACAGCACATATTCAACATATGACTCATCTCTAATCACAGTCTCAAAATCACATAAACAAATCACCATCTCATTTAGTATTTGTAAATCAAGACAAGTAACATACATAGAAACTCACAAACTCTTCATAATTTTACTTGTAAAGCATTTCAATGGGAAATAGTAGTAAATCACTTCAATAAAACATTCCTTTGCAAATACTAGCAATTCATTTCACAAATCATTTATTTGCAAACCATGGCAAGATTTTTATTTAAAAGAGAGTTAGAAGACTCACCAACTAATCACAGCTGACAATCCAAATTAGGATCTGGTTCAAACTCTCCCTCACTTCCTATGATCAAGTAAACAGAAATAATAAGTTTCGCCTCACAATTAGCGAAACTAAACTCAAAGTTTATTCTTTTGTTTTATCAAAATTCTTCAATCAATTTTCACTAGGTCTCAACGCACAAAATTCATGAAAATTTGCTAAAACATTCCCTCAAATCTTGTCCCAAGAATACATTTATTTCCAAATTAGCAAAAACTCTGCTTTTTCACCATTAAAATTCAAGATTTTCACTTCACTCAAACATATACTCATAAATGAACATAATACATATTTATTTAGGCAAAACCTCTTCAAGAGTATCATAAAATTTTAAAATCAAACATCAAAATGCCAAGTATAGGTTCGGCCATCTCACACATTATTCCTCTAAAATTCTCAACAACCAAAACCCTACTTTCTAACCATATCATGACAAATTTCACAAATATCATTCAAATCCACAATCAGGTCCTCAAGTCCGCTACTTAGAGACCACCTCAAGTCCGCTACCTAAGTTGGGATTTCAAGAGCCCAACTTCATCATTTCAAATATAATGATTTCTACCAAAGTAAACCATAGATCTATGATATTTAACACTAACAAAGCTATATCTAGTAGTTTTGAAACTTATACCTTTGGATCTATCAAGATCCAACAAAATCAAGGAAGATCTTGTGAGTTCCTCTTCTCAAGAATGCTTCCAAACCTAGCAAACTCCGCAACCTTTCACCTTTGCCCTTGATCTACTAGTTTTGTTGGTGTTTTCCCACAAAAATTCCAAGAACAAGATTAAGGCTCACCACAAGCTTTCTTTCTCTCCTTTTTCTTTCTTCCAATTTTTGAACTTCACCCCTCTCTCTCTCACCTTCAATCGGCTGCCAAGAAGGAGGAAATACAAGCCAAAATCCTTCACTCAAGTTTCACAAGTTCATGTTGCTAGATGAAGGATGAAGTGAAAGATCAACCCACAAGCTTTTTCCTCTCTTTTCTTCCTCCAAAATCGGACCAGCTCTCTCTCTCTCACCTCCCTCTCTCTCGGCTGCAAAGTTGAAGAAGAGGATGGTCTTCAATGGTGCTTGAAGCTTGTTGGAAGAAAGGAAGAAAAATGAAGAAGACAAAGATGACAACTCTCTCTCTCTCTTCCTTGTTGCTCTCGGCCTCCCTCTCTCTCTTCATTCCAAATGTGCAGCTGAAAAAGTGAGCTTCAAGGATGCAAGAAGTCAAGGCTTCAAGAGACAAAAAGGTGCCAAATCCTTAATTTAAGGAAAAGTGCTTTTTGGGACACTTTATGTCGCGTCGCGCGTGGCAATCTAACTTACACTGTTTCACTCCATTCCAACACTGTCCAATCTTAATAATATTTCCACAATATCACTACATATGCTCGATTTCAATTTAAAGTCACTAATCACGCTCCGGTAGAAAATTAAACACTTAATTCGGCCGAAACCATACACCGGCAAATAATTCTGATAAAATTCTCTAAATTGAAAAATATTCACTTTAAACATATATTCACTCATATTTCAATGAATAAACACAATATAAATAATATTTGGCATTTTTAAAATAAAATCAGGATTTTTCGAGGCCCTCACAAGAGTATTAAATCATGCCTTGAGAAAGAAAGTACAAAAATAATGTTAGATTTCATTCAAGAATCTACAACATTTTTCCACAACAGAATGGCTGCTAGTTTGAGAAACGAAGGGTCCATTTGGTACATGGGAGACACAGGATTGGATTACTAATCCGGTGTTATCCCATGTTTGGTTGAATTTTATGTATGGGATAACATATCTCACCTAACCGAATTAATCCCCCATAGAGGGGATAAAATAATCCCATGGGGGGAGGTGGTGTGAGTTATCTCGGGATAAGGTAAGAAGTGGAATGATGATAATTGACATTTATTTACTATATTAATAAAATAATACTTTATTCAAACAACTATATAAATTTACAATTCTTTATAATATTATCTAAATTTCGGACTAATTTGTCCCTATTAATCCTTTAATAAATTTTTTTACAAATTTATCCTTACTAATAAAAAACTAAGTTTGGGACTAATTTGCCCATATTAATGATATATCATAATTTTGCCTATGCCATTAATAAAATTAGGCTTTTTACTCATTTGTCTATATTAATGAAATAACTAAAATTTTGGACAAATTTGCTCATGCCAATAAAAATTATGTTTTGAACTAATTTACCCATTTTATCAAAATAAATAATTTTAGACTAATTTGTTCCTGTTATTAATAAATTAATAACTCTGGCTAATAAGATTACTCATCCAAGGATAACTCAACTTAGGATGAGTAATTGAGAATAAGTAATTCCCTCTCATCCAATCCATGAACCAAACGCACCCGAAGAGTTTGATAAGTGAGCTCCTCTCCAGTATAATTTTCCTCCAATTTCCATCAATAAACATCTTTACAATAATAAAGTCAGAGCACTGGCATTTGGTGTTAATTCTTCCTGTCACTTTTTTATTTCCAAAATTACCCCTATTAACTCTTACTCAATCACGTATATGTCCTTGACCAAAAAAAAAAAAAAAAAAGATTATCTCATCCCAATTCCACATTCCTTCAATTATCCTAATCAGTTTGCACAGATGTAGGATGTGTCATTTGTACTTGTCTAAATAATTGACACATGCATTAATGTGATACTAAACCCTCGTTTGGCATGTTGAAAAGATCTAGAATGGAAAGACCTTTCCAACTTTTTCATTCCATTCTAGTGTTTGGTATGGCTCTTTCCCCCTAGAAAGCCCTTTTCCCCTTAGAAAGTTTATTCCAACTTTTTCCTGAAATCCCATTCCTCACAAAAATCTAGGGAAAGGCCATTCCAACTCTATCCAGTAAATACTTAAATTATAGGAGTCAATATTGCCCTTCTATATTCTATATCTCTATTTCCTGTGTACCTATTTATCTTTCATATATATATATATATATATATATATATATATATTAATTTGTCATTTACTTTGTCAAATATTAGGTCTATTTTGTGAGTTTAGTTAATAAGTTTACTACTTTTTTACTTAGGAATAATTTTAATTCTATTTAATGACTTTTCTTTCTTTTTTACTTTGAAATAAAATATTCAGTTGATATTTTTAATATATTATTATTCACAATATTGAATTATATGATAACATTTGTTAATTTAAACAAACAACAACATGCCAAAACACATTCATATGAAATTTTAAAAAAATTTAAAAAAAAAAAGAGAAAAGAGTTCTATTTACAAATAGTTCTTAAAACCATCCAGAAGCAAAATCAAGTGTAAAGAATTTAACATGCATGAATGACGGATTTAACATACATGAAAAATGCACGGCATTCAACATACATATAATTTAAAATTTTAATTTAGTTACAACTGGTATTTACTTATTGCAATTGTACTACAATTAGTATCACCTATTATAATTGTATGCTATTAAAAAGTTATGTTCTCACTTAATAAGTTATTGTGATTTTATGCTATTAAAAAGTTATTTATTAATTAATAATTCATTTGTCTCTAAATCAAGATGTGTATAGAATGTTATATATAGGGGCAATTAAGTCAATATAGTAGTTTTTTTTTTTATTTCATTCTAACTTCTCAATATGATTACACCAAACATTGAAAAAGAAATTAACATTCCATTCTGATTTGGTTACCAAACACTAGAATGATAAATTTTTTCCTCTCCATTCTGGCATGAAAGAATTTTGGGTGGAAAGCACTTTCCATTCTAGACCTTTCCACCGTACCAAACGAGGGGTAAAGGTTTAAAATCATTGTGTCTAAGTATGGCTCAACCTCAGTCAAAACTAGTCAAATTTTCAATTCTAATCTAAATCTCTTCCTACTTTTTTGCAACACAAATACTTGTCATGTCTACTTACTCCACTCAATAATCTCACGTAACTTTGGAAAGGAAAAAAATATAATGGAAAAAAGTGTCTTTTGTTTTCATACCAAAAATTAGATCTATATATTTATAGTCAACCACACAAAATTTGTTCTTCCCGCCATACTGAAGTTTTTTTTTTTTTTTTTTCTTTGGCAACCATAATGGGAGTTAACTACAAAAAGTACAAGTAGCTATGCGGCCCCTTTTTTTTTTTTTTTTTTTTTGGGAATTGGCTAAATAGTGTGAACCATTGTGTAGTAATTTGTACAATATGCTGGTCATCTTTTATTAAAAGTCACTGAATTCTCGAGATTTATCATTCAAACATTTTTGGATAGTAGGGGGTAAGTAAGGACCATTATTTGTCCTCTTTATGTAAAAAGGGTGGTAAATGTTTTTTATTCTAAAACCATGCATAGTACATATTCATGCTAATCAAACAATAAAAAGACTAGACCAACTTATTATAGGTTTCAAAATTTTGTGCAAACAAATTAATCCCAACCTTTTTTTCTTAAACAAAGTATCCAAGCTTTTATCTGACCAGCATATTGTACGGATTATTGCATAACGTTCCATATTGTTTAGCCCATCGGAAGAAAAAAGGCTGGATAGCTACTTGTACATTTTTTTTTTTTTTGGTTAAGTTCCAGTATGGTTGCAAAAAATTACTTTAGTGTGGTAAAAATAAAGTTCAGTGTTAAAAAAAAAAAAAAGCTTCAGTATGGTGCGAAAAAAAAATCTGTGTGGTTGACCATAAATAAATAGATGTAATTTTTGGTATGGCAACAAAAGATACTTTTTTTCTTATGCTAGACCTTTATTTTCTTTCCAAAGTTAGGCGAAATTATTAAGTGGAGTTAGTAGACATGATAGGAATTTGTGTAGCAACAAAGCAGGAAGAGATTTAGATTAGCAACAAAGTAGACATGATAGGTTGGTGGTTTGGTACACTAGAGTGTTTTTTTTTCTTTTGGTAAATAAAAGTTTGAGTGGATTCACCTCCGGTGACCACCACTGGTCAAAGTAGGTCTCAGGAACCCTAGGTCATTTACAAAGGTATTTAGAAATCACTCACGAACATAACTCTCACATTCGCGACAGAATTCAAACACAACTTTTTTTGAGAAAGTAACACATTCTTACCAACTAAGCCAACTTGTGTTGGCTTGGTACACTAGAGTAGATTAGAGTAAAAATCCTGTATCAGATGGTGATTTAGACATGCAAATGATCCACCACCACTTAATGTCGATGCAATGGTATTATTCAAAGGTAATCAGCAAACTTCTTGTATAGGAAAAATTGATTTTACTGCTTAGGCTTGTAAGAGAATGCACAAAATAATAGGAAGTCGAAATTTAGTATAAACAATGGAACGTATGTCACACTGTCACAGAGGTGGGAAAAATTACAGCAAGTCAGCAAATGAACATATCCAATTTGGCCCATCTTCAGTAGCCAGGAATTTGAATGAGAATCATCAAGCAAAACAGAATTTGTTTCCAAGAACTTTAAGAATTTTCATGAGTATACTCCCCATTGATAAAATACGGAGTGTAGCAAATTTATAACAAGACTATGCTTTAATCAAACATGGAGAAGAATGATCATACATACATACATACATACGTACATACTCGCTAGCCATACTCATAGACAAACTAATATTGCAAGGACCAATAACTTGCTCAGTAGTTATTACATGAGAGCTACGGATTGGCTACACATCCAACTATAACTAATTTGAAACACAGTTACATTACCAGGTAACCATGTGAGCAAGAAGACAGCTTCTATAGGCAAAGCTTGAAGCACTATTCTCCCAACTGTAGAAAGTAATATGTAATCCCCAAGAATGAATATTATGGGCTTAAAGATTATTCATCCACTTGATTGGATTT
Source organism: Gardenia jasminoides (assembly GCA_013103745.1). NCBI lineage: Eukaryota > Viridiplantae > Streptophyta > Magnoliopsida > Gentianales > Rubiaceae > Gardenia > Gardenia jasminoides. Next base: position 1,512,399 of record CM023099.1, read on the forward strand.
CACCTTGCGAATCGCATTGTCCACTCTGCAGCTAGCTCATCATGCTTTTCTCTGTCTGTCAAGTACAAGTGGGCAATACCAGGAACAAGGGGTTTATCTGCAAGAACCAACATATATTATTTGAACAATGTATGTTGTTTTAGATGAAACTTTAGACCCACAGCCTCACGTATAAACTAGGCCAATGTGGATGGATTTACTTACAGGTGTCAGGATTAGTCAATATCGACATGAGCGTGCTAAGGACCTTTGAGATTGTAAGAGCTGGACTCCAATTATCTTTTAGGATGTCTAAACTAACATTGCCAGAAGGATCAACGTTGCAGTGGTAGATGCGGGTCTTGAACACAACCTGCAACCCTGAGGTCAGCATAAGAATTATAGAAAAGTCAAATAGCATTCGTTGCAGTTCACACAACGATCACCCAAACCAGGAAATTTTAGTTGGACAGAAATGATGATACATGTAAAACTAACAGAAGGTTCTATCAATTGCAAAGGGTAACACTTGGCATTTGGATAGGATCAGGTTTTGGCTTGAACACGTACTCTAAAAGCTTTTGAAACAACTTCAGCAAACTTTCCTCATTTTGAAATAACATTTATTCCTGGACACTATCAAGAAACATAATCATGACAAGACTACAGTTTCCTGGAGGCCAACATTTCATGTAAACAATCTAAAGCATAAAGGTGAAAAGAAGCATAGGGTAGCATTTTACTCCATTCTTGGACTGCTCATTGTATACAAGAGCCAATGCAGTCCCTAGGTAAATCAGATGATTTTTTCAAGACATTCAACTCAGCTATAGTATGCAGAAACACTTGCTTCAAGCTTGTAGTGAAAATGAAATTAGAATGAAAAGGGAATTAGAGATATTCAGTATTTCCTGTAGATATCAGCATACCTTTGGTGGTTTGAATGGATAATCACTCGGAAAAGTAATATCAAGAAAGAATATCCCGCCATGATATGGTGTACCTACAGAAGAAAGGACATTCAGTACAAAAGAAAGAAGGATATTCAGTTAAGTATCATCTACTGAAACACTACAGACTACACAGCTTATAGTCAATACCCATGATTTGATTATGTCTCAGGTAACACTTAAGTAATACTTCTCCCACTGAGTAATAGACATTTCAAACAGTAATTTCACTTTGCACTCTTATAACTTTTAAACTTTCAGCTTTAGACCTACAATATTTACATTCAAATACACTGTCCCCATATATTTTCTTTTTCTTCTCTTTGCTGGCTCCAATAGTTAATAGAGCCCATAGAGTTGAATGACAACCAGCCAATTATCTCCTAGCATAATTCAGCCTCTGATAATTAACCCTTCTACTTAACGAAGGAGGGGCTGAAATTCTGTGAAACAAAGAACATAAAGTCATAAAGGCCTATAGCTCCTCAGTAATGCAGTTTTTGGTATCTTAATGAATATCAGAACCTGTTGAACTACAAGCAAGTAAATGGCATACAAGATAAGCATACATGTAAACTATGAGCCCTGTAAACTCAATCCTTATCCAACTCTTGTCTCCATCAGGCATCGGTGCTACATTTTCATGGTGTCCTAATATCAGGGAGTAATACGTCCAAAATAAAAGGATGGTAAGCAAAGTAGAAATTCTGTAAAACACTAGTTGGCTTGTGAAATCCTTCCTCTCTAACTGTAGATTCTAGTACTAATATAATTCAATGACATTTTCCAAAATAAGTCCTTGCAATCCTCAAAAGGATAAATAGGAAAAATAATGGATCTTTAAAGTCTTCTAATAGGGTAATAATTGGGTTCTGAGCACAAATTCATCAAATGAACTAAAGTTCCCAACTTTCTTGAAGAAAATCAAAGAACCCTCAAAACATATTGAAAAAAACCCACAAAAAAGATGAAATCTTGGACGAGCGCAGACTACTTAATCGCACCGAAATCCACATAAAAACCAAAAATAATGCATCAAATATGAATGTAAATGAGTTGAGCGTAAAAAATGAGTGAAGAAAATGGAAGCATACCATTGGGACCAATTAGAGTAGCCACCCAGTTGTAGAGATTGTCGCCTTTTGGGCTAGCGGAGCAATCAGGAGGTGGGTCCATGTTCAGCTCCGCCATCTCCCTCTGTATTCTCCTGCCTGAGGCGGAGACCGAAGTTGTTGACGGCCAAGACCTCCCTCCACCTCCGGAGCCACCGCCGCCGCCTCCAATTCCGCCGCCTCCTATTCTAATCCCACCGGAACTTGACGTGGCCATTCCCCAGCGCTGATGCTTGTGTTCATCAACACAGTAATGAATACTAGCAAGTACCTCACAACTCTAGAACTTCTTTATTTTAGGATAGGATAATTTCAGAAACCTCCTTGAGCTTTCTAACAAATTCAACCATCTCATCTGAGGTTTACAAAATCATACAAATCTCCCCTAAAGTTAAGGTTTTATAACAAAATCAATCCAAATCAAACAGTAATATTAAAGAAGTACTTTGAGTAAGAGATAAAACTGTTATTCCACAAATATCCTTTATACTCGTTTTGTAGAAAACTGAGTAAATACCAAAGAACTAAAAATAAGTAGCAATCGACTTTTTCTATAAATTTAAATCAATGGTTAATGCATTGAATTACAATGACTATTTTTTTAAATCTTTAATGATGAACAGTAACTCACAATTACAAAATGGTACCGCTAGATATACCAAATATTTGTTCACTCTCAGAAATTGATACACAAAATAGTATTTTATCTGAATTTTTTCTCTAAAAATTTTCACAGTTGTCTTGTAATTATACTTGTAATATTTATTTTTGATGCTAAAGGATATAGGTAAATTTCATGATTTTTACCAATAGCTTGACAATGTCATAATTTCTATACCTATATTTCATTTTCAACTTGTGAAATCAACATAAAACCATTATTTTTCCATCTTAAATTTTGTTGTTTAAGTGAAAATAAGATCCATATTAATAATTCTTGTTGCCCTTATATACAAAATGGCAAAGATCTGAAAAAATAGCCATTGTAATTTAGTGAACTAACCATTGATCCAAGTTTATAGAAATAGTCAGTTGCTTTTTTTTTTTTTTTTTTTTGTCGACACAGGGGGTGTCTTGACTTACGTCAGACTAATCCCCTTGTGGCTGCGCAGAGCTTGCCCAAGATGTACAGCAGGTTACCAACGGGAGTCGATCATGTGATCTCAGGTAACTACCCGAATGTGGTCACCATCTGCTCTGCCCACTGGGGGCAAAAAAGTCAGTTGCTACTTCTTCTTTTTTTTTTTATTCTTTATTAGTTGCACTCACTTTTCCTCACTTTTATTAATATATTTTTTATTTCTTTAAAAACAACTTTCACACAAGCATAAAAGGTATTTATGGAACAAAAGTTTCATCTCTCTCCTTAAATTATTTTTTTAATGTTATTTTTTTATTTGGACTGATTTTGTTGCAAAATCTTGATTTCAGTAGGGGTTTATGCAACTTTATAGACTTTAGAAGAGATGAGTGAAATTGTTAGAAGATTCAAGGGAGGTTTCTGAAATTATCCCTTTTGGATAAGCAATAGAAATTATTATTACCACCACCACCACCACTACTATTATTATTTGATTACATGGAACAACAAAGCTAGTTGGCTCAGTAAAGGCCTTTTTTTTTTTTTTGGTTTGTTGGTTATAGCTAAAATTTATAACTAATCAACATAATTTGCTAATGTTTTAATGGTAAAATTCACTAAATTTTATCAATAACTCAAAATTGATAAATATATAAAGTAAATCTTAATCTTGACTCACAAAAACTTAGTTCAATTATGCAATTTAGTGTTAACAAGTTCACCATTATAATTATCACCTTATTTGGAATACAGTCATGTTCAACTCATTAAAGGTTTAATGTAATTTAGTAACTAAACTTGAAGTAAGTAATTTATTGTTAACAATTTCACCAATATAATTATCACCTTATTTGGAGTAAATTCATGTTCAATTCATTAAAGGTTTTAATGTAATTTAGTAAAGCTAAATGAATACATCTAGTGCAACTTAATTTTTCCTCCATAATTAATTAAGAATGTTTTTGCCTTTGTAAGCAATTACGGATAATTGTGCATAGTGAGAGGGATGGGTTGGATGGTACATAAGGAAAGAGTATGAGTGAGAAGTCTCTAGTTCAAAAAAACCTTCCACTTACATGAAGAAAAAAAGATATTTGTATATTCATTTAGTCCAGTGTAAGTTTGCCATTCATAAATGTTATAAGATCAATTGAATCCACTTACAAATTCAACATGCAAAAATATTTTGTTTGTGATTTTAAAAGCCAAACTAAGACTATTGTTTTTCAAACTTTATTTAATTTTAAGTTCCTCTTGACATAAAACTAGGTTACACCCTCATAGTTACAGGGACCACTATTTTTGCAAGAACATAGAGAAAATAAAATAGAAGAAGTAAAGATAATAAGCTACGGGTCCGTTTGGATTTGCTATTTTTGGAACTATTTTTGAAAAATTGTATTTCACATCCCAAATGCTACAGTAGTACATCCACAAAAAAATAATTTCAAAAATACTAATCCAAACAAATATTTCAAAAACAACTTATACATACAAAAATAAAAAAAATTATCCCTTCTTCTTTCACTCCAATCCCACCATCACCCACCACCACCTTCTCCCCCCTCTTTCTCCCCCTCCACCTTCCCTCTCTCTCTCTCTCTCTCTCCCTCCCCTCTCTCTTTCTCCCCATGTCTCTTTCTCCCCCTCCCCCTCTCCCCTCCCCTCACTGCAGCCCCATCCCCCTCTTCTTCCCATCCAAATTTAAATTTATTTGGGGTATTTTTGGGACATTTTTAAAATTAAAAATTTATTTTGGGTAATTTTTAGGGTGTTTTTAAAATTAAAAATTTATTTGGAGTATTTTTGGGGCATTTTTAAAATTAAAAATTTATTTGGGATAATTTTTTGAGGTATTTTTAAAATTAAAAATTTATTTGGGGTAATTTATAGTGGCCTTTTTAAAATTTAAAATTTATTTGGGTAATTTTTGGGATATTTTTAAAATTAAAAATTTATTTGGGATAATTTTTGGGGCATTTTTAAAATAAAAAATTTATTTGGGGTAATTTTTGGGGCATTTTTAACATTAAAAATTTATTTATGGTAATTTTTTGGTGCATTTTTAAAATTAAAAATTTATTTGGGGTATTTTAATGGCAATTTTAAAATTAAAAATTTATTTGGGGTAATTTTTTGAGCATTTTTAAATTTTAAAATTTATTTGGGATAATTTTTTGAGGCATTTTTAAAATTAAAAATTTATTTGGGGTAATTTTTTGGGGCATTTTTAAAATTAAAAATTTATTTGGGGTATTTTTGGGGTATTTTTTAAATTAAAAATTTATTTGGGATAATTTTTTAGGACAATTTTAAAGTTAAAATTTTATTTGGGGTAATATTTTGGGTGAATTTTAAAATCAAAAATTTATTTGGGGTAATTTTTGGCATTTTTAAAATTAAAAATTTATTTGAGATATTTTTTTTAAAATTAACCCACCCCCACCACCACCCAGCACCACCACAAACCAAATAAATTTTAATTTTAAAAGTACCTCAAAAGATTACCCCAAATAAATTTTTAATTTTAAAATTTTCCAAAAAATTACCTCAAATAAATTTTTAATTTTAAAAATACTCCCAAAAATTTTTTCAAAAACACTCTCAAAAACACCTCAAAGATAGTTACAGTAATTATTTTTGATACCCCAAATACAAGTATTTTTAAAATAACTAATCCAAACGGAGCCTTGTATTTTGTATGATCCACAATTAGTACTTAGTTCATAACTAATTACATCCCAATACCCCCATTTTTTCTAAATTTCTTTTCCTATGTGTTGTGAGAATTGTTACCTAGCCAGGACCAACTCCTTGAGAAGAGGGCTAGACATTAGATAAGAAATCTACACAGATAAATATTTGAATCTCTAAAGGTTTGAGTGAATTGTTTCAATTCTTCATTCTTTAGGGACCAAATGTGAGAATCTTCCTTTTTCACCCGACAGTTGAGTTGACCGAAAAATCTCCGCTTATAAGTCGTAACTAGTTGCGCAACATAACCCTCCAGCAAACCCCGCCGCCGCCTGTGTCTCTCTGCGGCTTCCACCACAGCCTGATCTCAGGTAAGCTACCCTTCCTTCATCCTTTCTTCCTCTCTCCCTCAAATTAATGGGTTTTTGATACTTTTTTTTTTTTTTCTGAATTTGCTCACTTTTTATTCAGTAATTAAGTTATTGGTGAACAGATAGAACTTCTTAGCATGTGGGAATGCCAATTTCAATTCACACTAATCTATTTAAGTTTGGTTCTGTCCGTAATTGTTAGGTGTTTGATGTTTAGTACTATTTTTCATTTTATTGTGGCTAATGGTTAGCTGATTTTTGCATAATTGAAGAATGTTTCAGGAATGGTGGACCGATGTTTACTGTTCTTGTCGTTCTCTTATACTTGAAAAAGTTAGGATTTTTAGAAGAAAAACTGAAAGCAAGAAGTAAGATTAAGAGTACTGAAAATTGATCGAGAAAAGGGGAAAAGATTTCTCCTTTGTCTTAATCCAATGTTGATTTGAAAAAAAAAAAAAAAGAATATCTCGTGGAATAAGCATCTATAATTGTTGAAAGCTCAGCATATACTTCCCTGTGAATGGGGCATATCAGGAACCACAAAAAGATGATAAATTTAATCCCATTTTCTGGAAAATAAAAATTATTTTTGTTGGGCCTCCCCCCGGGGGGGGGGAATTGGTTTTTTCATTGATGTGAGCTGCGTTTTTGAACAATGGGAAGAGGGTTGTGTGAGGACAACGAATGGATGCACGTTTTCAGGAATGATATCTTTCTATTGCAATAGAACCGTTAACAATATGGCTTTTCTGGTGGTATGCTATTATATGTCAGCTGTTGTGGCTTGTTTTTAATCCATTCCAATTGTCTGCAAAAGTGCTTTAGCCAAGATAAACATGGTTGCTGTTGCAGGATTACAGCGTATTTATAGTAAAGTTGATAGCAGAGTATTATTATTATTATTATTATTATTATTTTGACTTTTTCAATATTCATATATAACTTTGTTTGTCTTTCAGGATTGTTACCTTAGTAGAAAGACATAATGAGGTTGGAAAAGTGTTGGTTCTGCTCTTCTACTATATATCCAGGACATGGTATACAATTTGTTCGGAATGACGCAAAGGTAAGATAAATTTCTACTCGTATGTTCTCCACAGATTGGTCTAGTGAATTCATTTTATTTGAGCAAGGTATGCTTTCCAGAGCTAGGTTAATATTGAGGGCAAATCAATAATGTAGAGAAAGTTATAAAAAAAGAAAGAAGCGAGCTCAAACTTGTTAGCAACTCTACTTGCTCATGCATTTTCAAAACCTGAGAGATTGGATATTGCTTATTGAATCTGCCAGGAACTTATATGTCTCATTTTGGTGGAGGTGTTCGATTTACTTGTCTTCTCAACTCATTTGTGACTCATCTCAAAATAAATGTGCAAATGATAAGAGATGACTGATAATTAGTAAAATCATGGGAGAGAGTGTCTTAAAGTTTAAAGTGACTACCGTTGTGTGCTTGTATGGGGCATCAAATGCAGGATTTTGTCTAATTTCAGCACTATGGTTCAACAGCTTTGTGATCAATTGTAATTTGAACTGCCAGAAATAGGAAAAAGGGAAAAAACAAAAGGAAGAAACCTCTTGGAATCTCTCCTAGAAACATTTCACTGTACCTACTCAAGGCAAAATAGGATTAGTCTCATCTTAATCAAATTTTCTAAGAATGAGTCAGACTAATATGAGAAGTGTTATAATTGGAAGGTATATGTAGTCTTTTGGACTGTAGCATAATATTTCTAATCTGCAATTCTAGAAGATAGGACTCTATAGGAAAAGCGAATCTCCTAATATGATTGAAATTGGATATCAGATAGCCAATGTTGCAAACTTTTTGAAAATACCATTAAGTGTTAAAAACCTGTAATATTAGGTGATGGACTCCTTGAGTGAGAGCTAGACCATGAGACTGTAATATGACTATCTTCAGTATGTATTTAAGTGAGCTTGCATATAGTAGACATAATCATTAAAAAACTGTGGAATTCCTCATTTTCAGTTTCTTCTTGTTTCTGTTAAATGTCTTGCTCTGGAAGTTTAAAAACTTTAAATAAAGGTTGAGATTTTGTATTCTTTGTCTTCTTGATATGAGACTACTTTTTCTCATTCCAGTTCATCGTCCATCAAATTTTTTTTGTCATTTTATCTTCTTGATTCAGCTAAGAAACTGCATTGAATTTTATGATGCAAAGGTAGGATAAACTTCTTCTCATGTATTCTCCACAGAATGATCCAGTGGATTGATTTATTTGAGCTAGGTATGCTTCCTAATGCTAGATTGATATTCAGGTCAAATTGATAGTATAGGGATAGTTCTAAAAGGTGAAATAATTGTGTTCAAACTTGTTAGCAATTCTACTTGCTTATGCATTTTAATGTTTAAAACCTTGGCGATTTTATATGTCTTGTTGAATTTGCCATGAACCTTGTTGGTTGGTTCTTGATTTTACTTGTGTTCCAACTCATTTGTGGTTCGTCTTGGATAACTGTATAAATATGCAAATAATAAGAGATGACTGATACCTAGTAAAATTATGCAGTAACTACAGTTGTGTGCTTTATGAGGCATCAAGTGCATGGTTTGTCTAATTTTAGCACTAAGGTTCAACTGCATTGTGGTCAATTACAATTTGAACTGCCGGAAATTGAAAAAAGAACAAAGGGAAGAAGATTTTTGGGATCTCTCCTAGACACAGTTTGCAATACCTGCCCGAGGCTAAATAGGACCAGTCACATCTTACTCAAGTTTTCTAAGAATGAATCTTATTAAGGTGAGAAAGAGTTATGTCTGCTATGGATACCAAGTCTCTTTCTATTGTAGCCTAATATTTTAATTGCCAATTCTAGAATATAGGACTTGTAAACAAAGCTAGCGTATGCAAATAAGCTTCCTAATATGATTGAAATTGGATATCAGATAGCCAACATTGCAAACTTGTTAAAACACCTTTAAATGCTAAAAAAACTGTAATGTTAAGTAATGGATTCCATGAGTGGTTCCTACAGCATGAGACTATCTAGATTCGAACAATTTATGATATATCTGTCTTCAGTATGTCAATGAAATTTAAATAAATGTTTATTAAGTGTAAACTACTAATTCCCAGTAGCATGTATATATCTTTGAACTGAACTTGCATGTAGTAGAAACAACCTTTAAAAAATTGTGAAGTTCCTCATTTCAGTTTCTTCTTGTTTCTATTAAATGTCTTGCTCTCGAAATTTGAGACCCTAAATAAAGTTGAGATTTTTTTTTTGGGTCTTCTTGATATGAAACTACTTTTTTTTCCCCTCTCCGTTCCGGTTCTCTCTCAATTAATTTGCTATTTGTCATTTTGTCTTCTTGATTCAGCTAAGAAACTGCATCAAATTCTATGGCATCTACAGTCCAACTTGTGTTCTTTGATGCCCAAATCAAAATTTTGATATCAAGATGTCTAGCCACACCTTCATGCACATGACTGTAGTTGGAATGGTTGCTCTTGATGGGGGCAATAGCAATAAAAATAGATGGAATGTTGAGCAGTGAGGACCACCGGAAAAAAAAAAAGGCAACTAAATGTTTCTCCGGGCAATGGAAATATGATGCTCTGAGAATGCTATCCTGAATTAGTTAAATATATTGCACCATACAGGAGTCCTTTAGGCTAATTTGGCAAATATTCATCACCTAACTCATTCAATATTTGTATAGGTTGTGCATCTGTTGAAGCATGCTAAATTAAATCTGGATCTTCACTTGCTATTCTCTTTGCCTCCACTTGAGTTCCTGAAGTTTATTCATTTGCAGATCTTCAGATTTTGTAGATCAAAATGCCACAAAAACTTTAAGATGAAGAGGAATCCTCGAAAAGTCAAATGGACCAAGGCTTATAGGCGGTTGCATGGAAAGGACATGACTCAGGTGAGCAAAATTAGTTCTGTAAATTTTATTTTGCTTGGCCCACTTTTCTTTTTTCTTTAGCTTCATTAATGCCTTGCTGTTCTTTTGTTGATACAATGCAAAAATTTGTAGGATTCAACATTTGAATTTGAGAGAAAACGAAATAGGCCAGAGAGATATGACAGGAATGTCACGGAGAACACCTTGAAAGCTATTAAGAAGATTGATAAAGTCAGAGTTGATAGGGAGGCCAGACATCACGCAATGAGGTTCTTTCATCTACTTGTGCATTCATCATACTGTAATATCAGTTTCTGCCTTTTGCTTCATGTTGCTAAAGACCATTCTAACTCTCTGTTTACACATGGGCAGGATGAAGGGAAAGAAAACCATGGAGCGGAGAGAGGCGGCAAAGGAACTGGAACAGAGCATCCACATGGTCAAAGCTCCTGCTCTACTCCAACAAGAGCCATCTCTCACATTGCCAAAGATCAAGGTCAAGGTTTCCCAACAGCAATCAGAAGAAAATCGAATGGAAGAGTAACGTTACCACAATTGCATCCTATGATGCCTTCTTATTTTGCATACTTCTCAAGCCAAAATCTTACAAGTATATCAGAGGAAGGTTCAACAGGTCCAAGCTGGATTAGTTTTGTAGTCATTGGAGCTTTTATTAGACCTAGTATGAGAGTATGTGCATTTGTATTATGTTTTGTGATACTTGTTCGAATAATCATTATTGAGATCAATTAAAAGAAAAGAAAATTTAACTGATTAAAAGTGCTGTATTGGTATCAGTCTTCTCATTCACTAAATCATATAGTAGGCTTTTGTAGGTTGTTTAACGGAACTTAATTAATTGTACGTCTCGGTTAGAATCTTGGGGGAAAAAATTTGAAAAAGAAAAGAAAAAGAATTTATTAAAGAAGGTAAGAGAGGGGAAGCTCTTCATTGCCATACCAATTATATGCTTGTTTGGTCTCTTATTGTTTGACAAAAGGATTCAATAGTTCATTAAATAAATTAATTATTTGTTCACTAAATTTGGTTACCAATAGTCTAATCGAAATTCTTTGGTCATGTCTGACAACATTTTGAGTGTGGATTTGGAATACAAATTAAAACTATGCTCCTTATTTTCCTTTGGTTAACTCGATAATAAAGTTCAGAAAAATTAAGATACAACTAAAAGAGCTATATATTGGTTTCTTTTCGTCCAATAACTTTCTTCCTTATTCTCCAAAAGTGAAATTACGCTACTTTATATATGTGTGTGTGTGTGTGTGTGTGTGTGTGTGTGTGTGTGTGTGTCTGTCTGAATGTAGATTTTCATCTTATTTATAAATCTCAAAGTATGCTTTTACAAATAGCTATACAAGTATATTAGGAAAGAATAGCATCCTACTTTCTATTAGTAACCCCCTTCTAATTTATATGAAGAACGGCTTTTTCTCTTGTATATCCACATATGGAACGTGCATGTTCGCTTATAAAGCTAGACACATGTACAAAGATAAAAATGTGCATTATTCATTCTTTTTATTTGCAGACGTGATATTTTCAAAATCATTGATCTACAAATATCCAATCCTATATACCCATTCCTTAGATAAATTATCGCATGCCTATAATCTCTACCTTTATGGTATACTAAGCACTAACAAAGTGATATAGGTTTTATTATTTATAGAATAATAAATTCTTTTTACATGCCTATAATCTTCACTCTTATGGTATAGTAAGTTGCAAGATTTTGAATCAATTATTGAATATAAATTTTCAATTAAAAGCTCAATTATAACTCAATGCTATTGCTTGAATTTGCATCTTATTTTATAGGGATAATTTCAGAAACCTCCCTTGAGGTTTCTAACAATTTCACTCACCTCCCTAAGATTTATAAAATTGCACAAACCTCCTTTGAGGTTAAGGTTTTGTAACAAAATCAATCCAAATGAAAAAAGTAGCATTAAAAAAGTACTTTGAGAAGAGAGATGAAAACTTTCATCCATAAATGCCCTTTATACTTGTGTAAAAGTTGTATTGTAAACAAAAGAAAAATATATTAAAAAAGTGAGGGAAGGTGAGTGCAAATAGCAAAGAACTAAAAATAAGTAACAACTAATTTTTTCTATAAAGTTTGATCAATGACTAGTGCATTGAATGGCAATAACTATTTTTTTATATCTTTGCCATTTTGCACATAAAGGCAACAAGAAGTATTAAAATGGATCTCATTTTCACTTGAAACAACAAGGAGCTATTTTTTTTTTCAGGTGCTTCCATCAATTGTTTGTTGGCATTTATGGAAGGCCCGTAATGTGTTTGTTTTTGAAGGTAAGGTGAAGCTTGGGAGAATATTGGTTACAACATTTTTCTACATCTTAAAGATGTTTTTCTTCCAGATGTTCATGTTAACATTCTTACTACTTGGCCTGCCTTTTATTCATTAATTACTGGAAGGCTTAAACCTGTGATAATTTTGATAATTAAATGGTTGCCTCCATCGTTGTCCATCTGTAAACTTAACATTGATGGATGTTCTAAAGATAATCCTAGCGTTAGTGGGGGATGTGGTGTTTTGCGTGATAGTTAGGGGCATTTTTTGATGGCCTTTTCATGTCTTTTCGGCATTACTACTAGTTTAAAGGCTGAGTTACAGAAATTGTTATTTGGAGGGAAGGCATGTGTTTCTAGGGGTTTTCAGTGTCTACAACTGGAGTCTGATTCCTTGGTTTTAGTAAATATTCTTAATGGTTTTTATCCTTGTCCATGGAAGTTTGAACCAGATTTGTTTATAGAAAAGCTAATCGTCCCGCTGATCGACTTTCTAATGTTGGTGCTTTTTCTAATGGGGATTCCATTTATACATCCTTTGCTAATTTGCCTAAGATGGTTCGTGGAGATTTAAAGCTAGACAAGAGAGGTTTCTCATCATTTCGTAGAATGAGGACAAAGTCTTTGAGTCACAGCAAGATAGTAGTATGTTTACCGTTCTATCTAGTTGTAAAGTTTTATCTACAGATAGATAGTACAGAGGGTCCGTATGTCGTTTTACATTTGAGTAGTACTCTTTGTACAATCTCTGAGGTCAGGTTTGACCTTTCATTAACCCTTTGTATTGTTTATTTATTTTTAATAAAATAAGGGGTTGGCACCCCCACCCTGAGTTTGGATTTTTTTTTTTTGGTTGCCCCCCCAAAAAAAAAAAGTTATAGTACAATCAAAGTTTAGGAGATTCTATAACTTTCAAACTTGTAGCACCTGTAATCTTGGCATTTTCCTTTAGAAAATATTTCGATTGTAGTTCTATATTCAAGGATTTTCAACAAATATGGGCATCCATAGCATAACTTTTTTTTTGGGAGATTACAATCATGTAGGGGCAATTTTCCTTCATGGCTTATTTGATGACATCGCATCATATCCATAGCATGGTTAATTAAATAAGAAACGGATATAATGCAACATATTTTATGCAGGCATATTTTATGATTTTTTTGAAAGTATTATATAAAGTTCAACACAAAAATACAATTTGGCAAAATTAGGTATATGAGTATATACGTGAATAGTATGAATATGTTAGAAAATTACGAATCTAGAATAAAATTACCAACACTTTCCATGATTACATTGCATTCATACTAATTTTAACTCTTATCTTTGCTACGAGACATTAAATTTATTATAATTCATAATCTTATTGATTTTATATGTGTAAATTCATAAAAACTATGATACATGTCTTTGCTGTTGTTGTGTCTGTAACTTGGAAATATATGTCACTTTTCTTACTCAAATTTAAATTTTTTTTTCAAAATTTAAGTATAATAAGTCAAAAGTTCATTGCGTATTTAATAATGTTAGTTGAAACATGAATAGTTATGCTAAAAAGAGTTTGTTCTTTCACAATGCAATTGTTTCCTTTAACATTGATAAGTAACTTCACGAATTTATAAAAGGCAAGTTGACCACGAGAAAGGATTTGAAACCGCTCTTTGAGCTGCCCGTTGAGGATTTAGACCTCTGCACCAATACCTATTCCTTTATTCGATCTAAGATCCCACTATCAAATGAAAGTTCGTGAAAAGTGAAGAGCACTAATAATTTCCATGATTTTGCATTTTAGCTTCAGTTGTAGGCAAGGCATCATCTTTCAAAATAAAGCCATCGTCTGGCTTCTTCTTTTTAATATTCCATTCGTTTGCTTTAGTTTGGCGATATTTCCTCATATTTCATCCGTCTTTCTCACTAGGCTTTGACAATTCTTCTAAAGAGATGTTTTTGTAATGATTTATACGGGGCATATGCCGCTTGCAGCTATCCAATTTACACTGATTTTTGCATATAGTCCACCAACAGCAGTTTAGCTGGCAATGGACTTAAAACCTAATGCTTCCTGCACAATTCTCAAATCCTCACATGAACTTGTGGATATTATGTATGAATATTATCATGACTAGTTAAATTCTTTTTTTACACAAAAGTCACTACTATTTAAGCAAAAACTTGTGACTTAATTAAAAAATTTTAGCACTTTCTTTTATTGTTGTTTTATTGAAATGAGGTACTCCTTAAGCATGGCATCTGTGGTCACTAGTTTGCTACTAGTCTGTAACAACCTGTTGTGACCAATCATCTAAATGAATCTATTAGGTTGTTAAGTTTACCATCAAAATTGCTGAGTTGTACTCTTGGATTGATAAAGGTCATTAATTATAAAAGTTACTACAATTTAAAAAATAAACATGCTAATTTATCTGCAAAACATACCATTTCTTAAGTAATGTAATTTTTTACTGAAGCTTACAGCTTACAGCTTTTTTGGATTAGTGCTTATTTTGCATGTTTTGAAATGGTTATTTATGTGTATATTTTGGTGTATTTTTAGTTGTTTTAGGAGTTGAATAACTAAGTTTTAAGTTAAATGATGCATTTGGTGGTCTAAATGAGATGATTGCATTTCCATGGAGCGAAGTGGTAAAAATTCATGTTCTGTAGGTTTATTGATTTTATCATCAATTGGAGTAAAATGAGAAGATATTTGGATGAATGTTGATGATTTGAAGTGGATTTCATGTGACAAAAAATGCAAATGGATCAAAAGATGAAATGCAATCAAGAAGACAAGAAGAAAAGTAGTGGCAGCCCTGACACATTTTTAATATTTTGGCTATTACTCGAGCTGCGAAATTCGTATTGAACTAATTCTTGATGCATTTTGAAGCTAAGATATAGGACTACAACTCTTACGAAGACATCAAAATCCAGTTCTCAAATTTGCATAGTCAAAAGTTTGTTACATGTTTAATACTGTTAGTTGAAACAAGAATATTTATGCTAAAAAGAGTTTGTTCTTTCACAATGCAATTGTCTCCTCTCACATTGGCAAGTAACTAAAGGCAAGTTGACCGCTAGAAGGGATTTGAAACCCCTCTTTGAGCTGCACATTGAGGGTTTAGACTTTCACTTGATGGATATTACTTTATTCCTGAGGAGTGAAGAGCACCAATCTTTTCCATGATTCTGCATTTTAGCTTCAGTTGTACGCAAGGCATCTTCTTTCAAAATCAAGCCATCGTCTGGCTTCTTCTTAATTTTTAATATTCCATTCTTTTGCTTTAGTTTGTTCTCTACTTAATAACGACTAACATTCCTGCAGTTTCTTTCTTATTATGAGTACGATATTTCCTTTATTTCATCCCAATACTTCTCACAAGGCTTTGGCAAATCTTCGGAAGAGATGTTTTAGTACTGATTTTTAACGGGCATATGCCGCTAGCAGCTGTGCAATTTACAATGATTTTTACATGTAGTCTACATCAGCACTTAGCTGGCTGTGGACTTAAAATCTAATGTTCCAACACAATTCTCAATTGTTTCTTCTTGTGTTGATAAGTAATCAAGCAAACTCATTAAAGGCAAGTTAGCCACCAGAAGAGATTTGAAACCCCTCTTTGAACTGCACATATAGGGTTTAAACCTGCACCCTATATCTAAAGAATCCTATAAACTCTGTCACTGCACGAGTTACAAGTTGAAGTTTTTGGAAAAAATAAAAAAGAAAAAAATATCAGACCACTAGTTTGGTTTAGATATGCCTTTTTTTTTTTTCTAACCCCTTATATAAATAAATTAGGATCCGGCTCTCCATGGATATGGCACTGCACTTGTTTGGTGTGATGGATCTCTCTCTCAAATCCATCACATAATCCAGTTGGGTTTTTACTCGGAATTGGATAATACATTATACAAGTACTGATAATTTTATTTAAAGAAAAAGATATAACTTTTGACTTCTTAAGTTGACTTGATTTGTCAGCATAAACAGCAGCAAAACACACAAACTGTGGTCAATACGGGCAGTATAGTAACCCCTAATTAATGATGTCATTATTATGTGAAGATGAATTCGACCTAAGATTATGTACTTGTCTTGAGTTCCTTTTGTTGACAATAAAGTTTCCAAATTAAAGTCTTTTAAAAGTACAAATCCATTTAGCTTATTAATATTCTTAAACAATAACACCAAAGAAGGGATGTTTAAAAGAAAGCGATATTTTGGGATACAATGTGACGAGAGATGAGGATTTTAAAACAATATAACTGGGCAATTTTAATGGACAACAATATGCTTCAAAATTAAAACAATCATGGGAAATGCACACACACACACACACATGTATATATGTATGTATGTACGTATGTATGTATGTGCATGCGCGCGTGTGTGTGTAATAGGCTTAAAAGTTTTACACACATAACATATCTATGTGTGTCTATATATATAGGGATAATTTTAGAAACCTCTCTTGAGATTTTTGACAATTTCACTTACCTCCCTTGAAATTTATAAAATTATACAAACCTCCTTGAAATTAAGGTTTTGTAACAAAAGCAACCCAAATAAAAAAAATAACATTAAAAAAGTACTTTGAAGAGAGATAAAACTTTTATTTCATAAATGCCCTTTATGCTTGTTTAAAATTTATATTGTAGAGGAATGAAAATATATTAATAAAAGTGACAAAAGATAAGTACAAAAAGTAAAGAATTAAAAATAAGTAGCAACTAATTTTTTTATAAAGTTAAATCAATGGTTTATTTTTTCAGATCTTTGCCATTTTGCATATAAAGGCAACAAGAAACATTAAGATGGAATTCATTTCATTTGAAGCAACAAAATTTAAGGTGAAAAAAAAATCATTGTAATTCAGTGCATTAGTTATTGATCTAACTTTATAAAAAAAGTCAGTTGCTACTTATTTTTAGTTATTTACTATTTGCAATCACCTTTTTGCACTTTTATTAGTATATTATTCATTCATTTGCAATAGAATTTTACACAAGCATAAAGGGCATTTGTGAAATAAAAGTTTTTCATCTCTTTCCTTAAAGTACTTTTTTGATTTGGACTGATTTTGTTATGAAAACTTAAACTTAGGAGAGATTTGTGTAATTTTGTAAATCTGAGGAAGTGAGTGAAATTATTAGAAACCTCAAGGGTGACGTTTTTGACATTTATTTCTATTTTTAATTCTTTACTATTTGCATTCATCTTTCGCCACTTTTAGTAATACAGTTTTCATTCCTTTATAATACAACTTTTGTAAAAGTATAAAGTGCATTTGTGAAATAAAAATTTCATCTCTCTCCTCAAAGTACTTTTTTAATGTGATTTTTTTGACTTGGTCTAATTTTGTTACAAAACCTTAACCTTAGGGGAGGATTGTGTAATTTTATAAATTTCAGGGGAGATAAGTGAAATTGTCAGAAATCTCAAGAGAAGTTTCTGAAATTATATATATATATATATATATATATATATATAGACGCACATATCTGCGTGTTTGTGTGTATGTATGCATGTATATATGTATGTATGTATTTATACGTATATATTATCTGTGTAAAACTTTTAAGCCTATTATTTAAATTTTGCAAATCTGAGGAGGGAACTGACATTGCTGGCCCCTGATTGTAAACCCAGATTATAGTAGTTAAATTGAAAAAAGAATGCATAATTTTATTTATTTATCCAATTAAAGCCGTTAGTTTGTTCTTTACTTTTGCATTAGCTTCAGTTGTAGCTGAGGCATCTTCTTGTCACAAAGGATCCTACTACCAAAGTTCATAGGGCCTGCTTCCAAGTCACGCTTTTGCTCTATTAATAATTAGTACTACACCAATTCCTTATCAAAGTTCATCAACTCATGAACCTAAAGCCAAATCCTTCTTGCTAATTCTTTTCAATAAACAAGAATCCCTAAGTCAAAGAAAAAGACTCAAAATGGCAGAAACGGTACTTTCTTTTGTGTTAGATCAGCTCTCAAGTTTTTTGCGTGAAGAGGGCAGATTATTGGGAGGGCTTCGCCAAGAGGTTCAACTCATAAGCGATGAGTTGGGGCACATGAGAGCTTTCTTGAGAGTGGCAGAATCAAAAGAAGAAGATGCTGATCCCAGGCTCGAAGAATGGATCACGCAAGTGCGAGAAGCTGCTTATGACACCGAAGATGTTCTTGATGAATTTGTAACTCGCTTTGCTCGCCATCCTGCAACGGGGTTTATGGCTCTATTAGGAGAATTTTCAACTCCATAAAGACTTTGCGAGCTCGTTGTAAGGTTTCTGAGCAAATACAAAGCATCAAGGCCAGAGTAAAGAATATTTCTGATGGGCATCAGAGATACCAATCAGAATTTGGTGTTACTGCCCAAGCGTCCGGGTCTGTTGCTGCTGTTAGCAGCGCAAGATGGCGCTATAGCAGGGATGACGCACTTCTTGTGGAAGATGGTGATTTGGTTGGCATTGACCAGCCCAAGCAACAGCTAATTTCTCAACTGCTTGAGGGGGATGATTCCCAACTCAAAGTTGTTTCTGTGGTTGGTATGGGGGGCCTTGGTAAAACTACCTTAGCCAAAAAAGTCCTTGAAGATCTTGATGTTAGAAGGCATTTCTCAGTTCGTGCCTTTGTAACTGTCTCTCAAACATGCAACTTCCAGGAGCTCCTAAAAGACTTGATTCGGCAATTGCACAATGATTTGAAGAAACCAGTCCTGCAATTGACTGAGCCAATGACTACAATTCAGCTAAAACAAATTGCTAAAGAATTTCTTCAACAAGCTGGAAGGTATGCAATTGTTTTTGATGATGTATGGGAAGTGGAATTTTGGAGCACAATAAGATTTGCACTACCTGAGAATGGCTATGGCAATCGTGTCATGCTAACAACACGGAAAACTGATGTTGCTTCTACATCTTGCGTCAAATCTCAGGATTATGTCTACAAGATGGTGAAACTATCATTTGAAGATTCATGGACCCTATTCTGCAAGAAGACATTTAAAGGGAAAGATTGCCCCGCCCATCTTGTGGATGTTGCAAAAGGTATACTTAGTAAGTGTGAGGGCTTGCCCCTTGCAATTCTTGCGATCAGTGGGCTTTTGGCTCCTAAAGACTTGAATATAATCGAGGATTGGGAGATGGTCCGATGCAATCTTGGTGGTGAATTAGAAGGCTTTGGTACGCTGGATTCGGTTAGAAAGATTCTTTCTCTCAGTTACAATGATCTACCTTGCCATCTTAAGACTTGTTTGTTGTATTTAAGCATTTATCCAGAAAATTATGAAATAGGTTGCCATAGACTTGTTCAATTATGGATTGCTGAAAGGTTTGTAGAAAAAAGAGAAGGAATGACTGTAGAAGATGTAGGCTACAGTTACCTCAGAGAGCTTGACAACAGGAGCCTAATTCAAGTGACAACCAGTTACTTTGAAGGATTTGCCGAACGTTGTCGAATCCATGACCTAGTGCGAGAAGCTATTCTTTCCAAGTCCAGGAAACAAAATATGGCCACAATTATTACAGGACAACACATAAGGTGGCCATCTGTGAAGGTACGCCGTTTAGTAGTTCATAGTAAAAGCACCCTGCACCAGCAAGAATGCCAATATTTTTGCTTTGACCAGCTTCGATCCTTTATCACAATTGAATCAATGAGTCCGCTAGTATCCAGAACATTGTTATTTGAAGTCTTAAAGAGGAGTAAATTGTTAAAGGTTTTGGATTTGAGAGGTGAGGAGACATTGGAGGAAAGCCCAAATGAGATTTTCAACTTGTATCATCTCAAGTATCTGAACCTGTACGGTACAGGAATTAAAGCTGTTCCAAAATCAATAGGCAAGCTTCAGAATTTGGAGTATTTGAATTTGGGTGAAACTCATGTTCGGGAATTACCCATGGAAATCTTAAAGTTACAAAAGCTTCAGCATCTTAGAGTGTATAAAGCAGTTGATCCTTCAGATCATACTTACGGAGAATCCGGATTTACAGCTCCAAAACTGGGAGGGCTTTTGGCCCTAGAAACATTATACACCATAGATGCAAGTAGTGGATCCATAGTAGTCGAAGAGCTAGGAGAACTGACCCAATTAAGAGAATTAGGGATTTCAAATCTGAGAAGAGAAGATGGAAAGAAGCTCTGCTCCTCCCTTGCCACCCTCACTAGCCTTCGGCGATTGGATATCGCTTCATTTAGAAAAGATGATGATGATGATTATGAGGCAATGGACCTTAATCATCATCATCATAATCATCAACAACATTCTCCTCCTCCTTCAATGTCTTCTTCCTTTCTCCAATCTCTTCGCATGCTAGTATTGTGTGGCCGCTTAGAGAAGATGCCACAATGGATACCTCATCTTCAAAGTTTGGTGAGAATAAATTTGTTTTGGAGCAGTTTAACTGATGAGGAAGATCCACTTGAATCCCTCCACCATTTGCCAAATTTGGTTACTATCCAGCTTTGTGGATCTCACCAAGGACAGAGGTTGTGCTTCAAGGCTGGAGGATTCCAAAGGCTGAAGATTTTGCACCTAAGGAAACTAGAAAATCTAAGGTCGATGAAGGTGGAGGACGGTGCATTGCCCAACCTCCGAGAGCTGAACCTGGATGGACTTCCATTGCTCGAGGAGTTGCCTTTGGATTTTTTGCACTTGTGCGATCTTCGAAAGCTGGCTTTGTATGAGTTGAGCCCTCAACTGATGGAGAAGCTAAAGAATCTGAATGAAGATAGTGAAGATTATGGAAAAATTGCACACATTCCTGAAGTTGTTATTGGATTTTTGACAAATGAGGGATGGAAGTATCTCCGGCTATGGGGAAAGAAGATGTAAATATATATATTCCTCTCCTAGCAAGCCTGCCTTCCTTTTTGTCATTTTATTTTTCTTTTCCATGTTTGTTTGTGACTTGTAAATTTATAATTTGCTTTGTCTTTTTTATCTTGCTGTATAAATTAATTTCGTATTGCATAATGTTGTTTATATATATGGTGTTGCACTCTATTTTTTATTTATTTATTTTTTTCTTTAATTGATTTAGCAAATAATTTAAAGGTTGCAGGTTGGAAGTGTATTGGCATCTTGAGCACAGTTTCAATTAACAAGCTAAAGCAACAGCCTAATTTTTCTTTGGTAGAAAATTAGCATATGAAGCCAACGTTAGAAAATTAGTATTAGCAAGAAGTTTATTTTTCTAGTAATACAGTAATCCTTGGACAAATACGCTACCTTTATATTCTCAAGTAGTAAATTACTTTCAGTCATGCCCAACTGTTATGTACAGAAATCATATTATGCCAATGATATGACAAATCCAATTATTACCGACATGAAAAGAATTTTTTTTTTAAAAAACAAATCCATAATGTAGTGTTCGCACTATAAAGTCCAATCTACCAAGGTTCATTTCAAAACCAACTCAATATAAAGCATTAGCGCTCAAATGTCCTAACAATTGATTTTTTTTCCCTTTATTTTTCCCCTGTTTGAAAAAACATGTGCCTTCCCTATGGTTTTTCTAGTTGCAATTGTGGATCTCACTTCTAATTTCTGAGAGGGGATCAAGGATCTAGATTGAATTTTTTAATTTTTTTTTACTGTAAGTGGGAGGTCTTGAAAGTCTTGTTTGATATCCTAATTTGGAACTCAAAGTTAATGGGTTTAGATTTTAATATATTTAGACTGTTTAATAACAAAAAAAAGAATATCTGAATTAATTTAGTAGCACTGAATTTTCTAAACAAAACTTGGCTCAGAAAAATAAGTGATAAGTGATCACTTAACATGATATGCATTCAGATATATTAAATTTAGTGCTTAACAATTAAGTAATTTAATAGATTCTGATTTTAAATTTCAGTTTTATCAGACTTTAGTCTTACACTCTCTCATCCTGTACCACCCAACCCATCCTACCAGCCTCCGCCCCAAGAAGTAAATAATTCAATTTTATTATTGTTTTGAAATTCTTTAACAAATTAGTTTTCAAAATAGTAAAAGCAACTTTTGAAAAAATCTTTTCAAAATGAATACACTTTTAATTGTTTGCAGATATACATAGTGTGCTTTAATCTCTACTGTTATTTATGTTCTTTGTCGAAAGTAGATATTTAATAAAAAGTTTGAAATATATTATTGCCTATTTATTGAAAAATTAAAAGGGAAGAGGGATGAATTGGGTGGTATGGAAGTAAGGAGTGTGAGTGAGAGGTCTCGAGTTCGAGACCTTCCACTTAGAAAAAAAAAAAAAAGGTAACAAAAAAATATTGAAAAATTGAAAGCCTTCACAAAATTTTGTTTCAAAGCCATGCAAAACTATATCAAGGTAAAATATCTCAACAAAACTTCAGATAAACATCTTGGATGTAAAGCATCTTCCTCCGATCTGTAGTGTCTGAACTTGTATCTAGCATAGGTCAATATATTGCTTGTACAGTTTAAGACAATGTAAAAGGCTGAAACTGTGAGGGTGCTTTAGATGGATCACTAGCTGCATTTAGGAGATTCTATTCTTGGTGCTGCAAAGGAATTAAATTTATTCTTATCCTGGGATAAACAGCCAATCTCTCCAGTAATCCGTTTTGAACTTGAATGAGTAAAATAAAAATTGTTTTCACACAAAATAAAGAAAGAATGGATGAAGTATAAATGACTCTGACAAGGCATGTTGAATCGAATGAGTAAATAAAAATTAGTTTCGTCCAAATTAAATAAAGGAGTAATTGATCAAGGGTTTCTTCCAACATTATATAGCTTAAATAAGACATAGCAAGTTCTGAGCCCAGATCAAGTTCGGAAAAATTTGACATCATACCTTGCAAGTTTTCTATTGTCTTGAAAAACACGAATAAGAAAGCAAAAGTTCATCCACGTGCAAAGTTAGTCAAAGGAGAAATGGAAAATCAAAAGGTACAATTACTTGCTAATTGAATATTTATCACCCTGTAGCAAGATGTTCAACTAACTAAAAATATGTATAAAATACCACAGGTTTTGCCGAAGAAGGTTGAAATTCAAGTTCTAAAGCCAAGTTAGTCCAATAAAATTAAATGAAGAAATTAGATCCTTTACTTCCCAGATGTTTTCATATATTTGACTCTCTCGCACTAATCCCAAATACTAGATATGTTTAAAATTGGACCAAGTCCTTTAATTTTAGAAGGATTAGTTGTAACTAATGCATCATTTTAATAAAGTTAAAGAGTTAAACATGTTCATTAATCTTTTTCTTTTCCAGTTTGTTTAAGCTAGTTTCTACTTTTGCTTTTGTGTCCCTGGCTAGTATATTTATTTTTTCTTTTTGAGCTGCTCCAAAAAATTGTTGACATTGCTCAGACAGAATGATCGTCTATAATTTTGACGAACTCCTAACTGTCTAAGGTACTAAAGATTTGGGGTTTGATTCCGGGCAATCACTCCCTTAATTTCTACCTTCCTCTCTCTTCATCTAATCCAGCCTTAGATTAAAAAAAAATTAAAAAATAGTTGTAAAATGATATACTGGAAAAAAGAAAAGTATCAAATACTATCGCATCTTCAGAAAAGGTCTTACCAAAACTCCACATCTGTGTGGAAAATGCATATGGTTAACTTGGAAATATTTACATGATCTTGTGGCCTTGATGTTGGAATGTATGCCCTAAAATAATGATTTTGTTTAAATACATTCCTTATTAAGTTTTGCATTTTATGAACTTCTATTTTATCTGTTAAATGTTAGATATAACTGATAAAGTCCTTAGAATATTTATTAATGTGATAGTAGTCACAAGAGTTGTTGACTATGAGATATCAATCACATTTATAATAAATATTCTTAAAATTCCCTAGTCATAGTATTAATAAGACAGGACATCATTAATACGGAAAGACTAGTACACAGTTAGTCTCTACTTAATGTAAGTAGTGGTTATTCTCATCAACCAAGGTATAGTGATACCTAGGGTAATGTGTAGATGAATTGTAAGGTACGAATTCATTGGAGTGATCCACACAGAGATCCCATTAGGATATCTATTTAGTGCCAATGGTTGAATCTCTTATGGGAAATTGTGTAAGTGACCCTACACTTGAGATCACCATAGTATCTTGAGTGTGAATCATTGCCTTTTGATTCTATTACTTGTTGCTCACAAAGAGTGATTTAAAGAATAGAAATTGGGGGTAATGTGAAGCATGGAAAGATAGTGAGTGATCAAGAGAGGATTCACCACTCTGATAGTGGGAGTTGATATCCAGAATGGCCGCTAGTGGGAAATTAACCTTAATAGTCGACTACATTAGGTTAATTGAAAAATGTCTTCAAATTGATCTAAGTTAGGGTTAATTCCGAGAACTAGCAAATTAATTAGTCATTAGGGAATTGGCACTTGTTCCTCATTCCCTGACTAATTGGATATCGATGGTGAAAGGATAATAATTACATGGTAATTTTTCATGGAAAGATTAGGTCAAAAATTCCCTTGACTAATTTTCGAATACCTGGGTGGTTGTGATGTGTTGCTAGACACCGCTCACAATCTGTAATTATGAATGGATTAATTATTATAATTAACGATAAAATAAAGTTGTTTATTTTATCTAATTCTTCTTGAGAATTATAATTCATAATTATTGCCAGTGTATTTGGAACCTATTGGATCACACGCTTAGAGATTGAATTCTGGATTAAAATTGCATGTCCAAATACAGATTTGGAAATAAAACCTTTCGAGGTCTAATTACAAGGAATAATAGATTTCGGGGCTATTTGAGCAAATAGGATAAAATGGTTATCCTATATTTGTTTTGGTTTGGATCAAAACAAACAAGACCCTATCTTTTTACTCTCTTCCTCTCTCCTATAAATATACAGACTATACGATACGTCTGTAACACAACAACGACTGATAGAAAAGAGGGAGATTAGGATTTTTGAGAAAAACCTATATAGAGAGATATTCCAAAGAGAAAGAGAATAGGCTAGTACCTTTTTTTCACTTTCATATACGCACATATAGGATCGTAAAGACGATTCAGGAAAATATCCAGACTTCTCTCTCACGTGGATTGCAATAGAGGCAGGACGCTTGGACTGCTTAAAGGGGCTGACCACTCTCTACAACGTTACAAGGAATCGTTTCTAGAATTAAGGTAATCCTACAACTACTCTTCTCTATAAGTCATACGTAGCCTAGGGTGATTCTTGGTGGGTTATTGGGGCTAAAATTTTTGTTTTCCGTTGCGTCTGCTGCCCCAAAACCTAACAGTGGTATCAGAGCCATCACTAGTTCTTTGCGTATGACTTCATATGTTCTGTTGATTATTGTTCATGGATTATATGATTGATATCCATACATGTGCTGAATTTTGGTGGAAAAGTTTGTAGCTTTAATTTGATTAAAGTGTTTTTGAAATCTGAAAATTTTCATAAGACAAAGGTTTATGTTTTGGTAAGAGTTCTCTGATATGTCGTTGGTTCTTTGAAAGAGCGACTTCGGATGCGGCGATGGATCGTGAGGTATACCCTCGGATCGACTTCATGGATCCGGAGCAATGCTCTTAAAAGTTGGGACGTATCAGGGATCCGCAAACTATCCATCGCGAATCTGTTCGCGGATCCTCTTCGCAGATCAGAAACATGCTGGATCCGTGATCGAGTCTCATGGATCTGATTCGCGGATCCTTTACGGAACTCTCAGAACCTGATCCGCGTGCTCAGAGATCCGCGAAACTTGTTCGCGGATCGAGTCGCAGATCCTTTGAGAAACTGAATTCTGTGAAATAAAATTTTTGAAAAATTGAGTTTTCAATTTCTAAAAATTCTCTGATTTTGATCCAAATTTTAATTGTTAAAATTTGTTATGAAATTTGTTATTTCATGTTTTATTAGGTGAGGAATTGATTTGAATTTTAATTTGATTAATTCAAATAATGTTCCAATTTATTTTCTAATTTAGTTAGAATTGAAAGTGACCTAATAAAATTATTTTTACCAAAATTTTCTGCACATGTATGATCTCAAAATTTGTTTGGGATCTTGAGATATAAAATCCAAATAATCCATGAATGGTTGTTGACTGTTATTACATGCTTTCTTTTAATTTAAAGTTGTTTAAATTTATGTGAATGCATGGTGGATGGTTGTGGATATAAGCCCAATGTGATTGTGGATGAATGGTTGAATGGTTGGAAATTTTTATAAATAGGGCCTACGTGTCCTGCCTTTCTTGATTTTTTGATTGTAATTTCACTTCTCTTCTAATTTCCCCCGAATGTAACTCGGGGTTTCTTATATTCTATTTGTAATGTACAATAGATAGGGATAGATAATAGGAAATTGTAATTAGTATAGAAATTGTAAATTGAAAGATGAAGAAAGGAGCCATGCAACCAGAAGGAGGAAATTCGATTTAACCTTAGTCAACCATTAATTTCCCTAATGGTTAGGGAAATTAATTTAGAAATATCCATAACCATCCATGTTTTATTTTATGCTATATTTATTTTTAAAATATTTATATGCATGATTGTTGATGAGACCGGTAAATAATTTTTTCAAAACTTCGAATTAAATTAAAAATGTTTTGGAAAAGGCAAACAAATCCCTCAAATTCAATATTAAATCAAGACTGCTTTCCATCATTATAGTACAAAACAAAATGTGGTTATTAAGTGCTAGTTTGTTGGGATTCACCCAAAGTTGCCTTACTTACTACATGTTTTTATTATAAGAAATGTTCTTAAGAATGATGGGTTTGATTTAACTAAAATTATGGTTTGTTGGGATTTACTCAAGACCATGAATTTTAGAGGCAAGGGTTAGGTTAATATATAAGATGTAAAATCAAGAGTTGATACCTAACGGATTTAGAAATTACAAATGGATTGTAATTGGTAAAGTACCTACTTGTTAAAATTATTTTTGATTTGTTGGGAGTCACTCAAAATCAAAAATAGTTAAGATGGGGTTCTAGCCACTATGGTTTTTTAGAAAATCCTGAATCAATTTGTAGAGGGCAATTGATTTGAAAAAATAGTGGAAATAAAATCATAATTTTGGAAGTTTTTATGATTTTACTAAACAAAACTTTTTCTAACAAACTCTGTCTTTATTTTGTTGTAGAATGAGTAATAATCTGAAGCTATGTACAATTCTCACTGATTGTAAACTGAACGACACAAATTTTCTCGACTGGCATCGCAATGTCCTACTCGTTCTCACTCATGAGAAAATAGAATATGTACTTGATGGGCCTATGCCTAATGAACCTGAACCAAACGCACCTGCTACTGTTAAGAATGCTTACAAGAAGCATAAGGATGATAATAGAACCGCTTCATGTATCATTATAGCTTCTATGACTCTTCAACTCTAACAGCAGCATATTAACATGGGGGCATATGAAATTGTACAACACCTGAGAGAGTTGTTTGAACGACAATCTAGGACAGTGAGATATGATACCTCTAAGGAATTGTTTAGGTGCAAAATAGCAGAGGGAGCACCTGTTGCTCTACACATCTTAAAGATGATTGAGCTAATTGAGAAATTGGCCGAATTGGGTTTTAAGATGGACCAAGAGCTAAATGTTGATTCAGTTCTTCAATCTCTGCCAGATTCTTTCTCTTAATTCGTTATGAACTATCAGATGAACAATTTGCAGCACACACTATCTCAATTGTTGAATGTGCTGAAAACTATTGAGAAAGAAATAAAAAAGGTGAAGGGTCCTACTGGGGTGCTTGCCATTGCTTCATCCAATAAAAGGAAGAGGTAAGGAAAGAGGCCTAAGAAGCCCAAGAACAAGCTCGCCAAGAAACTCAAGAAGGCCAAGGTAGACCAATCCAATACAACCTGCTTCCATTGTGGACAAATTGGACATTGGAAGAGGAACTGCAAGGCTTATCTGGAGAGTTTGAAACAAAAGAAGCTTGGGAAAACTTCATCAGCAGGTACATATATGATTGAGATTAATGTTTCTACTTCCAAATCAGACTCTTGGGTATTAGATATCGGATATGGTTCTCATATTTGCACATCTATGCAGGGTCTAAGGGACAGTAAAAAGTTAGAAAAAGGAGAAGTAACCCTACGTGTGGGCAATGGAGTAAAAGTTGCTGCTTTGGCTGTAGGGACTTACTACATTAGTTTACCCAGTTGGTTGATTCTAAAATTGTCCAACTGTTATTATGTTCCAGCACTTACTACAAACATCATTTCTATTTCCTGTTTGGATTTAAATGGGTTTAAGATAACCCAGGAGAATAAATGTTGTTCTTTTTCAAAGAATGGTGTGTTTTATGGTTCTAAAATTGGAATAATGGTTTATATATTCTAAATCTTGACAACCAAATTCTCAATATACAAGAAAAAAGAATGAAATTAGATAAACTAAATAAAACCTACCTCTAGTATTGTAGACTTGGTCATATAAACGAGAAACGCATTTCAAGTTACACAAAGGTGGGTACTTGGACTCATTTGATTATGAATCATATGATATATGCAAGACTTGTTTATTTGGAAAAATTACCAAAATGCCCTTTACTGGTAAAGGGGAACGGGTCAATGATTTACTTGGGATGGTACATACTGATGTATGTGGCCCAATGATGATCACAACTAGAGGTGGATTTTCATACTTCATTACCTTCACTGATGATCATTCTAGATATGGTTATGTGTATTTAATGAAATACAAGTCTGAATCTTTTGAAAAGTTCAAAGAATTCAGAAATGAAGTAGAGAAACAAACCGGTAAAAGTATTAAGACACTACGATCTGATCGTGGTGGAGAATATTTAAGTGATGAGTTTCGATTTTATCTAAAGGATAATGGAATAGTTCCACAATGGACTCCTCCAGGGACACCACTACTAAATGGTGTATCTGAAAGGAGAAACCGTACCCTATTAGATATGGTACGGTCCATGATGAGCCACTCGAGTACCCCAAAATTGTTATGGGGATATGTTTTGGATACAGCTTCCCATACTCTTAATAGAGTACTCAGTACGGTTGTTGATTCTACACCATATGAGATATGAAAAGGAAAGAAACCAAAACTGTCTTACATGAAGGTTTGGAGTTGCCCAACCTATGTGAAGAAGGCAAAGTCAGATAAGTTTGAAACTAGATCTGACAAGTGTTTGTTTGTAGGGTATCCAAGAGAGTCTATAGGATACTATTTCTACAACCCAACTGAGCACAAAGTGCTTGTCTCAAAGCATGCTATCTTTCTAGCAAAAGAGTTTATTCTAAAAAGGGGCAGTGGGAGTAGAATAGAACTTGAAGAAGTTCAAGATACTAACATGGAACTTGAAGAAGTTCAAAATGATCAAACAAACGTTGAACAACCTGTTGAAGAAAGGGTTCAACCACATAGTGATGAGGCACAAACGGAAACTGTGAACATTCAAGAGCCTCGTAGGTCAGTAAGAGTCCGCTCAACTCCCAAGAGATATGAGTTCCTTGTGAGCCAAGGCAATGATATACTAGTTATTCAAGATGATGAACTTACTACCTACCAAGAGGTTTTGAATAGTCTAGACTCTTCCAAATGGTTAGAAGTCATGAATTCTGAAATGGATTCCATGTATAACAACAAGGTATGGACTTTGGTTGATCCACCTGAATGGGTAAAACTCGTAGGGTGCAAATGGGTCTTCAAGAAGAAGACTGACATGGATGGTAATGTGATTACCTATAAAGTTAGACTGGTTGCCAAAGGCTATAAGCAGAAAGAGGGAATCGATTATGATGAAACTTTCTCACCAGTAGCTATGCTTAAATCCATTCAGATATTACTTGCAATAGCAGCATACCATGATTACGAGATTTGGCAGATGGATGTAAAGATTGCATTCCTTAATGGGAATCTGCAAGAGGATGTGTACATGACACAATCTGAAAGCTTTACGTCGCTAAATCCCAGTCAGATATGCAAGCTACAGAGGTCCATTTATGGACTTAAGCAATCATCCAGGAGTTGGAACATTCGGTTTGATGAGACAATCAAAGAGTTTGGTTTTCTCAAAAATCCGGATGAACCTTATGTATACAAGAAGGTTAGTGGGAGTTCAATCATTTTCCTAATATTATATGTGGATGACATATTAATATGGGAAACGATATCCCAATGTTACAATCAGTGAAGGGTTGGTTGTCCAAAAACTTTTCCATGAAAGATTTAGGAGAGGTAGCCTATATATTAAGTATTAAGATCTATAGAGATAGGTCTAAAAGGCTGCTTGGTCTCTCACAATCTACATACATAGATAAAGTGCTAAAGAGATATAGCATGGATCAATCTAAGAAGGGCTTCTTACCTATGACTCATGGTATAAGCCTTTCTAAGAGCATGTGTCCTAAGACACAAGCTGAGATTGATAAGATACATAAGGTTCCATATGCTTCAGTAATTGGATCAATAATGTATGCTATGTTATGTACAAGACCAGACGTCTCCCATGCTCTGAGTGTCACGAGCAGATTTCAAGCTAATCTAGGTGAAGGTCACTGGATAGCTGTTAAGAACATTCTTAAGTACTTGAGAAGGACTAAAGATTTGTTCTTAGTATATGGAAAGGGTGAGTTGGAACTTAAGAGTTACACAGATGCAAGCTTTCAGTCTGACAAGGATGACTGTAAGTCACAGTTGGGCTTCATCTTTGCTCTCAATGGAGGTGCTGTCTGCTGGAAGAGTTCCAAATAGGACACCACAGCGGATTCTACAATAGAGGCTGAGCACATTGCAGCCGCGGAGGTAGCTAAGGAAGCTGTTTGGATCAAGAAGTTCGTGTTTGAACTCGGTGTGGTTCCTAGCATTATTAATCCAGTAACTCTGTACTGTGATAACAATGGGGCTATTGCCCAAGCAAAGGAACCTAGGTCTCATCAACGGTCCAAACATGTACTTAGAAGATTTCACCTAATTAGGGAAATCATTACCAGGAATGATGTAAAGATAGAGAGAGAGTCCCCACAGAGGATAACATAGCTGATCCTCTTACTAAGGCACTATCTCAAAAGAAACATGATAGACATGTACTTTCATTTGGACTGAAGGTCATGAATGAATTGTTTTAGTGCAAGTGGGAGGTTGTTGGAATGTATGCCGTAAAACAATCATTTTGTTTAAATACATTCCTTATTAAGTTTTGCATTTTATGAACTTCTATTTTATCTGTTAAATGTTACATATAATTGATAAAGTCCTTAGAATATTTATTAATGTGATGGTAGTCACAAGATGCTGACTATGAGATATCAATCACATTTATAATAAATATTCTTAAAGTTCCCTAGTCATAATATTAATGAGACAGGACATCATTAATACGGAAAGACTAGTACACAGTTAGTCTCTACTTAATGTAAGTAGTGGTTGTTCTCATCAACCAAGGTATAGTGATACCTAGGGTAATGTATAGATGAATTGTAAGGTACGAATTCATTGGAGTGATCCACATAGAAATCCTATTAGGATATCTATCTAGTGCCAATGGTTAAATCTCTTATAGGAAATTGTGTAAGTGATTTTAGATTTGAGATCACCATAGTATCTTGAGTGTGAATCACTGCCTTTTGATTCTATTATTTGTTGCTCACCAAGAGTGACTTAAAAGAATAGAAATTGGGGGTAGTGTGAAGCATGGAAAGATAGTGAGTGATCAAGAGAGGATTCATCACTCCGATAGTGGGAGTTGATATCCAGAATGGCCGCTAGTGGGAAATTAACCTTAATAGTTGACTACATTAGGTTAATTGAGGAATGTCTTCAAGTTAACCTAATCTAGGGTTAATTCCGGAAACTAGCAAATTAATTAGTCATTAGGGAATTGGCACTTGTTCCTCATTCCCTGACTAATTGGATATCGATGGTGAAAGGATAATAATTACATGGTAATTTTTCATGGAAAGATTAGGTCAAAAATTCCCTTGACTAATTTCCGAATACCTGGATGGTTGTGATGTGTTACTAGACACCTCTCACAATCTATAATTATGAATGGATTAATTATTGTAATTAATAATAAAATAAAGTTGTTTATTTTATCTAATTCTTCTTGAGAATTATAATTCATAATTATTACCAGTGTATTTGGAACCTATTGGATCACACGCTTAGAGATTGAATTCTGGATTAAAATTGTTTGTCCAAATAGAGATTCGGAAATAAAACCTTTTGGTGCCTAATTACAAGGAATAATAGATTTCGGGGCTATTTGAGCAAATAGGATAAAATAGTTATCCTATATTTGTTTTGGTTTGGATCAAAACAATCAAGACTCTATCTTTTCTCTCTCTTCCTCTTTCCTATAAATATACAGATTATACGATACATCTGTAACACAACAACGACTGACAGAATAGAGGGAGGTTAGGATTTTTGAGAAAAACCTACGTAGAGAGATATTCCAAAGAGAAAGAGAATGGGCTAGCACCTTTTCTTCACTCTCATATACACACACGTAGGATCGTAGAGATGATTTAGGAGAAGATCCAGACTTCTCTCTCGCGTGGATTGCAGTAGAGGCAGGACACTTGGACTGCTCAAAGGGGCTGGCCACTCTCTATAACTCTACAAGGAATCGTTTCTAGGATTAAAGTAATCCTACAACTCCTCTTCTCTACAAGTCATACGTAGCTTAGAGTGATTCCTAGTGGGTTATTGGGGCTAAATTTTTGTTTTCCGCTGCGTCTGCTGCCACAAAACCTAACACTTGATGTGATACATGACCAAATTAGTATCTCTGTACTTGCATGAGGAAAAGAAAATTGTCGCAAGTAGTTGTTGTAGAATCATTCATTAATTGAAATGTGAAGTAATAATTTACAAAAATTACAAGGAGCATTTACTAGTTCAACCAAAAATAGCTATAAATAGAAATCTTTCCCAAGTATCCTTCCACCACCAGAGAAGAAACAATTTTCCATCTATCTGAATAGCTCATTCAGTTTGGTAATCCCTTCGTGACAACTATGGCAGTTCCCTACCACGTAGCTACTGCCATCTTGGCACTTCTTTTTACAATTGTCCATGCATCTGATCCAAGTCCATTGCAGGATTTCTGTGTTGCAGTTCCTGATGCCAATGCTGGAGGCGGTAAACTATATTATTTTGGAAAATTTCACGACTCTCTTGTTTGATCGTACTATAATGTTGCATGTTATACTTAATTGATGTACTAGCTAATTTGTGACATGTTAACATTTTCTGATCTTGTCTAATGCAGTATTTGTCAATGGAAA
The DNA here is from genome assembly GCA_013103745.1 of Gardenia jasminoides. Classification (NCBI taxonomy): domain Eukaryota; kingdom Viridiplantae; phylum Streptophyta; class Magnoliopsida; order Gentianales; family Rubiaceae; genus Gardenia; species Gardenia jasminoides. The sequence continues at coordinate 1,546,041 of CM023099.1, forward strand.
GATATGCAAGGATCCAAAGCTTGTGGAACCGGAAGATTTCTTCTTTCAAGGGCTTTTCAAGCCTAGAACCACAACAAATCCCCTTGGCTCCAATGTAACACAAGTGAATGTGAACCAACTTCCAGGACTCAACACTTTAGGAATTTCCTTAGTACGCAACGGGTGCTCCCTCTGAAATGTTTTGCAGATAACTCAAAATGGCAGAGGTGAGATATGATACCTCCAAAGAATTTTTTCGAGTGGTGGAAGAGAATGGAATAAGAACTATTATTAGTGTTAGAAACAATGTTAAAAAGACTAACTGAGATAAAATTGATGAACTAAAGATATTTTACATAAAAGGTTAAAAAGACTAAATGAGTTATCTGCAAAAAATTTCCATCCAAATTGGTTGATTTGCTATAATAAATTGGTCATAATTGAAATTATGGGAACTAAATGCGTTTTCAATGAAACTTTAGGAATGGAGATTGTCCAACCCCTTAACAGCGGGGGACAAAAAGTATTGGGAACAAAAAGTATCATTTTCCCTTTCATTTGAACTATTTTTTTAACCATATAAAGTAACTAAGTTTAGTAAACACTATAATTGATTTATTGATACTTATGATAATCCGCTATAAGGTTGGTTAAAGAATAGGGATAACTTCATAAACCTCCTCTGAGGTTTGTGATAATTTGACTGAGCGTCTTCAAAGTTTTAAAAATTATATTTTCCTCCCCTAATTTGACACTTTTGGTAACCAAACTTCACACTTAGTCGAAAATTTAAATGAACACCCTAAAATGTCCTTAGTTTACAAAGTTTATATTACTTTTCAAAACAATTGCAAAATATATAGCAAAAATATGAAGAAAAAGTATCAAAGTTTTCAATAATCTAATAAGCAATTATAAAAATAAGTTCACCATTATGATAGCTTACTTTACATGGTTGTGACAGCCCCACTTCTCGTTAGGCCATACCCCAAGGTATCTATGGGCCTCCTGCCTAACTCTCGCCAGGACTCACTCACTTAATGATCATTAATACAACCAACTAAGACACTATTCTCAACCAAACCAAAAGGATAACTCATACATACATACATAATCCCAAATCTTACAATCTCATAACTTCCAAATTACAAACCCAGCGTATATAAAATACTTCTCACATACATTTAGGGTACATAGTACAAAAGTGCTCAATCACATAATTCACTTCTCAATACATATATATAGAAGTAAACCTTAACTCTAAGGGTTGGCACCTCCATTGGGGTTCTCAGTCCCTGCTAAGGAAAACAAATTGAAAGGAATGAGCTAAAAACTCAATGAGTTTCAAAAGCATGCAAAACATATAGCACATATGACGTTTCACTTCAAATATTCATATCCAGATATAAATAATTAAGGAAATCAATTAACAATACATGGGGAGGATATGGTAGCCCTCAGGGGCTAAGGTCCACGCAGCTTGATCACAATCCGAATAGTTGACACCCCGTCAACTTTCAAATAATCCATGTAGATCTCCACTTACTCCTTGTTCCACCAAACCCCCACCGGGTCCGACTCCAAACACATCACATCACATCACATTTTATCATTGATTTATTGCTCATCTCCGAGACAAGTCCACATGTCAAGTCTCAAGTATATATATATTGTGAGGGCCTCGAAAAATCCCGATTTTATTTTAAAAATACCAAATATTATTTATATTGTGTTTATTCATTGAAATATGAGTGAATATATGTTTTGAGTGATTATTTTTCAATTTAGAGGATTTTTCAAGAATTATTTGCCGGTGTGTGGTTTTGGCCAAAATAAGCGTTAAATTTTGCTCCGAAGCATGAATAGTGACCATAAGTTGAAAACGAGCATCTGTAGTGATATTATTGATATATATTTAAGGTTGGACAGTGTTGGATTGAGATAAAACAGTGTAAGTTAGAATATCGCGTTTGACGCGACATAAAGTGGTCATAAGACCACTTTTCATTAAAATAGGGGAATGGCACCTTTTGTCCCCCTTAAGACTTGACTTTTGGCCTCTTGAAGCTTCATTTTTTCCAGCTGCAATTTGGGCTTAGAGAGAGAGAGAGAAGCCGGCCTTGGAGAGAGAATAGAGAGAGGTTGAGAGTTGTTCTTCAACTTCATCTTCTTCAAGCTTGAAAACTCCATTGAAGGCTTGGTTGTTGCTTCATCTTCTTCCTTGGGCTGCCATGAGAGAGTAAAAGAGAGAGAGGGAGGCCGAGAGCCTTGAGAGAGAATGGAGGGAAAGCTTGCAGCCTTGTTTCTTCCATTTCTTCTTCTTCAACTTCCTTGAAGCATCAACACTCCCTTGAAGGTTTCAATCTTGGTTTCCACCATTCTTGGCTGCCGAGTGAGAGCAAGAGAGAGAGGGAGAGTTCCGAAATTTGGAGAGTGAAGAAAAGAAGAAAGAAAGCTTGTGTGGGTTTTCTTCAGTCTTGTTCTTGAGCTTGTGGTCAAAATCCATCATCAAATCAAGCAAATCTTGAGTTAAGGTCGGAGCTTTTTGGAGTTGCTAAGCTCAAGAAGTCATCTGTGGGAGGAGTCCATTAGATCTTCATTGATCTTGTCAGATCTGAATAGATCTTGAGGTATAATTCTTAAATCTCTTAGCTTTAACCTTATTAGTGTTAGATTTGTCAGATCTACGGATTATTTTGCTAGAAATGCTAATGTTTGAAATATTTGAGTTGGGCTCTTGAATTCCCAACGTAGGTAGCGGACTTGAGGTGGATTTTAGATAGCGGACTTGAGGATCTGATTGTGGATTTGAATGATATTTGTGAAATCTATTATGATATGGTTAGAAAGTAGGTTCTTGTTGTTGAAAATTGTGATAGAAAAATGTATGAGACGGCCAAACCCATGCTTGGCAATTTCCATGTTTGATTTCGAGATTTTGTGGTTATTGTGATGAATTTCTGTCTAAGAAAATATATGGTATGTTCATTTATGAGTGTATGAATTTTAAAAGGTGAAAAGTGAAATTTCTCGTGAATTTTTGAGTGAAAAATGTTATTTGAGGGAATTTGAGAGTTTTACAGTATTGTGGCTAAATTTAATGAATTTTGAAAATAAAGATATGGTTTGAAACGTTTTAAAGTTATATTAAAGTATTGTCAAAGAGTGAGTGCTGAGTTTTGTGATAAAAGTGATATAGTGAATTCAAAAGACTTATTTGAATGTTGAATCATGTAAAATGAGTGTTTTTCCTTGAGGGATTTTGGGAAAAATATTGATTGGAAACTATGAAGTGAAAGTGAAATGTTTTAGTTAATAAGTAAAGAAGTGAACCTCAACTACTGATTTTGAAATTGTTCTAGGGAGTCTACAAGGAACTGAACTTGAACCTTACGTGGAAGCTGAACCCTACTATTTCGGTGAGTGTTCTAACTCTCTTTTAAATGAAAATCTTGCTATGGTTTGCAAATGAATGATTTGTGAAATGAATTGCTAGTATTTACAAAGGAATGTTTTATTGAAGTGATTTACTACTATTTCCCAATGAAATGCTTTACAAGTAAAATTATAAATAGTTTGTGAGTTTCTATGTATGTTACTTGAATTGATTCACAAATACTAATTGAGACGGTGATTTGTTCATGTGAATTTGAGACTGTGATTAGAGATGAGTTATATGTTGAATATGTGCTGTGACTTGAAATTTGATTTTTGTTGATAAGCGGAAGTATGTACCACACTCGAGTGAGTGGTAGGTGCCTCTCATCCCGCCATATGTGTTATGCGGAAGTATGTATCACACTCCACGGAGTGGTAGGTACCTTTCATCCCGCTTGAATCTTAACTCTGAATGAGTCGATTGGAGCGTTGTCTCATCGACCCTATGTGATAAGCGGCAGTATGTGCCACACTCTATGAGTGGTAGGTATCTCTCATCCCGCTTTAATCTTAGCTGTGAATATGTCGATTGGAGCGTTGTCTCGTCGACCCTATGTGATAAGCGGCAGTATGTGCCACACTCTATGAGTGATAGGTACCTCTCATCCCGCCTTAATCCTAACTGTGAATATGTCGATTGGAGCGTTGTCTCGTCGGCCATATGTATTGAGAGATAGTATGTACCATACTCGAATGAGTGGGAGGTACCTCTCATCTCATCTCAGTATTTTAAGTGTAAGTGAATCTGAACGGAAGTATGTGTCACACCAAATCAGGGTGGTAGGCACCTCTCATCCCGTCTCAATACCTTTGAAGTGATTGAAGTGAATTGCTTGTTTATTTATTGCTCAAATGCTCAAGTGAGTGAAATGAGCTTCCCCGAAGAGATTTACTCGTGTTTGGAATTAACCCAAGTATGATTTACTATCGCTCTCCATGAAAGGCTTTGCTCATGATTTAAGTTGAATGGTAAATATTTTGGAAAAGAACTATTCAATTCAAGTGTTAAGATTTTGACTAAATGTATATTTGGTTAATTTTCGGAACCTCACTGAGCTTTTAAGCTTATCCCAACAATGTTTTATTTTTCCCCCCACAGGGACTCGAGACAGAGGAAGCACTTGAAGAGACTTACTAGAGGGACTAGCTGGATTAACTCTAGTTCATCAGTGTATATTATTCCTGGTGTCTTGGACAATGGGCTTATTGTATTGAAGTATGGAAGTAACATTGCATGATTGTACCATGATTTTGAAATACTTGGGTTCTATGTAATGGAGTTTAAATTGTAAGATGTATGGTTATGTTATTATTGGGAAGTACTTGAACGTAATTGTTGGAGATTTATTGTAATTATTTAAAGTTGGCACTTCAATTTGACTGAGGATTGTAGTGAGTCTCGGCGAGAGCCGAGCAGGCGGTCCGCCAACCCCTTTTGGTTCGCCTTAGGGGAAGGTGGGGCTGTCACATATATCACATCACATCACATCACATCACATCACATAGTTTGTGTTTTGCTCTTTATGATGGAGAAGTGCTTATGCCAAGTCCAGAGCACACATCTCATCGCATAGTAATCCTATGGCTAGTCACTTTCTCATTAGCCTAGGCTTAGCCTATAGCTCGAATCGAATGACTTCCCGATAGTTTCATACACACATAAATCACATCACATCACATATTCTCAATTCACATCAAAACATTCTTACAAATTTTCCACTCAAACATAGGTAAGTGCGACAAGGTACACACTACCTCATTTGATGGTTTTCTAAATCAGGTTTTCATATCAAATCACGTAACTAAATACAAATCTAATCCACTTCACATAGTCACAAAACAAGCATGGAAACTCACCGAAGTAGTAAGGTTCGGCTTCCAAGTTAGGGTAGATTTCACTTCCTTCCACACCCCGTAAACAAATAAAACAATAGTTGAGTTTCATATCCCCACTCGTTAACTAAACAAATCACTTTCATTTCTTATATTCAATCAATATTTTCCCAAAATTCCCTTAAGGAAAAAGCATTCATTTCACATGATACAATGACTCAATTGGATCTTTTATAAAAATCACTATTTCATTCCAAAATAATACTCCATTGATGTACTCCCTAAACACTACTTTCAAATTTTCTTTCATGTGGAATTTAAGTGAGGTTTCTTACCTCAAAATCATTCTTTTCACCATTAACTTAACACTTGCTCTTAGTCAAAACTTTAACACAAATTTAGAACAATTCTTATCAAGTCTTTATTTTTGAAATTCATAGAATTTAACCAAAATATTGTAAAACCCTCGAGTTCTTCAAAACATCACTTTTATTCCAAAAGTCTATGAAAAGCTTCAGTTTGACATTCGAAATTCACAACTTTACTCTACTCAAACACACACTCACAAATGAACATATCACATATACATTTTTAAGCAAAAACCTCTTCAAGAATATCATAAAATTTCGAAATCAAATGTCAAAAATGCCAAGTATAGGTTCGGCCATCTCACCCATTTTCCTTCAAAATTTTCAACAATAAGATCTACTTTCTAACCATAAAATGAACTAATTTCACGAATATCAATCATGTCCACAATCACGTCCTCAAGTCCGCTACCTAAAATTCACCTCAAGTCCGCTACCTAGGTTGGGATTTCAAGAGCCCAACTTCATTGTTCCATATATAAGCATTCTTAACAAAATGAACCACAGATCTACAAGATTTACCACTACTAGAGCTAAATCTAAGAGATTCAAGTGATATACCTTTAGATCTATCAAGATCTAACAAGATCTAACAAGATCTCATGAGCTCCTCTTCGAGAAAGATTCTTCCAAACTTAGAGACACCAAAAGCTTCGCCCTTAGCCTGAGATCCTTCTACTTTGATAGTGATTTCCAACAAAAAGCTCAAGAACAAGAGCAAGGCACCCTTACAAGCTTTCTTTCTCTTCTTTTCTTCCTTCAAATTTTCGGATCTTCCCCCTCTTCCTCTCACTCTCACACGGCAGCCAAGGATGAAGAAGAACAAGCCAAGATCTTCCACCAAAATCTCACAACTTTAAGAGGTTGGATGAAGAAGGAAATGGAAGATCAAACTACACTTTTTCCTCCCTTTTCTCCCTCAAGAATTTCGAACCAACCCCTCTCTTTCCTTCCCTCTCTCACGGCTACAAGGATGAAGAAAACAAGTGTCTTCAATGGTGGCTTGAGGCTTCAAGAAAAGAAGGAAGAAGAAATGGAAGAAAATTGCAAGCTCTCTCTCTCTCTCTCTCTCTCGCTCCTCACTCTCTCGGCCTCTCTCTCTCTCTCTATGCTCCAATTTTTGCATCTGAAAATAATGCCTCAAGAAGCCAAAAGTCAAGACTTAAGGGACAAAAAGGTGCAAATCCCCTGATTTAAGGAAAAGTGGCTTTATGACCACTTTATGTGTCAGTCTAACTTACTATTTTATTTCATTCCAATTCTGTCCAATCTTAATAATATCTCCGTAATATCACTACATATGTTCGATTTCAATTTGAAGTCACTATTCATGATAAGTCAATATTTTGCATGCTTTTAATAGGTTTAATTATGTAGTTTTTGTGTGTTTTTGGTATTTTTGTAGCTAATGAACTAGGGTTTCTAGTTAATTTTGCATTTTATGGCTTCAATGATGAAAAGTCCATTTTTGTGGATTAATGTGATGAAATCTTCATGTTTTTGCAGGATTGCTTGTTCAATTATCAAATGAGATGAAAATGTGGATATTTGCCAAGAAGCTTGGAAGAAAAATTGGAAAATGAAAATTGCAATTCAATCAATGAGGAATCAAAGGGATAAAAGTTGGAGTAATTAACGCACCAATTTCACGACAAAAAGCTCGAAAATTGCAAGTTTCAAGTGGAGTCGCGAGGCAAAACGCGAACCAACAAGTGAAAATTTCAAATAGCTCGCAAATCCCTCTCACAGGAGATAGGGGAAGCGGATCCGCGATGTGATCCACGAGCCTCTGCCTCGCGGATCTGCATCGCGGATCTTCAGAAAGTGACAGCTGCAAGTTGCAGCCGAATTCCAGTTTTCAGCTCACTTCCAGCTCAATTTTCAGAAGAATTTCAATAAAAGCTGCGTGAAGAATATTGGAAGATTGAAGAAACAACTCATTGCTAATTCAAAACACAATTTGCTTCAACATTACAACTCATTTGAGATTGAAATTCAAAAGATTCAATGCATGAAGACAAAGAGATTTAAGAAGCCATTTTCCTTGACTTTTGAAGGCCAATTTGTCTTGTATTCACATGACATAATTTTGGATGCATATGGTTGTAATCTTCTATAAATAGGGCCCTTTGTAGACAATTAGAAACATTCCATTCAATTCCATAAAGGAGAGAAAAAAGACTAGAGAATAGCTCTAGTTCATTAGCTTTAACTCTAGTTCTTAGTTTGTAGTTTCTAAAGAGAGTAAAAGTGAAAGTTGTGAGGAATCTTGCACTTTGTATTTGGGAGATCAACTTGTGAAGAAGTTTAAGGATTCAACTTCAAGAAATTGAATAAGATTCCTTCTTCCTTTACTCTGTCTCTTGTGCTTAAATTTCATGGCTTTGTGCAAGTTTGTTCTATGTTTAAATGTTCTTAATATGATGTCTAGCTAAGCCTTTTTAATCCTAGAGTTAGGATGAACTTGTTTTAGTTGTGATTATGAAGTAGTTGAGCTATTTATGTCCTCCATGATTTTGCTAGTTTAAGACTTGTGCTTATGCTTTATGGTTGATTAGCTACCAACTATAAATGATTTGATGTTGATGAGCAATGAAAAACTTGCCTTCAATAAGATCTAAGTTCTTAAACACTAACTTATATTCTCACGAAAGTAGTGAATATAGTTGGTTGGTTTTGGTTTTATACTATAACTTCATTGAGCTTATTTAACTTGTTTCTCTCTTTTCTAGGTCAAGGAAGATTCAAAGGAGTTAAGGAATTAGCGAAAGCAATTCCGAGTGACTAGCTCATCTTAAATGAGAGCTTGCACTACACATGACCATTGACGAAAGTGATGGCATACAAAAGGAAGTTATACCTTAGCGAATCATTGGAGAAAGGACATAATAAACTTGACTAACTTCTAATCTTAACTTAACAAGGGATTCTAAAACTCTAGGATTTCTCCAACTTGATCTTAAAAACTCTCTCTAACCTAACTCTCTAATTTCTTTACTTGCTTTCTTGTTATTTCTTGTCTTCCACCAATTGGATGTCTTTGACACCTAACGGTTGGTTTTAATTGCTTAATCCTTCTTCCTTAGGTCGGTTTTACCTTCTCCCTTTATCTAGCTTTCCTTACTTTACTTGCCTTCCTTTAGTTGTTTTCTAGATAATAAAGCAAGTGATTAAACTTTAGTGTTTGCAAAACCATAGTTCCTCGTGGGATCGACACCTATATTTCCCTATACTCAATAAACGATCCGTATACTTGCGGTAATATAGGGTTATAAAAGTTTTTAAAATTTGAGGAGTAAAGAAAATCCCTATCAATTCACACTTCGGAACAAAATTTAACGCTTAATTTGGCCAAAACCACACACCGGCAATTAATTTGTATAAATTTCTCTAAATTAGAAAATATTCACTTTAAACATAAATTCACCCATATTTCAATGAATAAACACAATATAAACATTATTTTACATTTTAAAAATAAATTTGAATTTTGAGGCCCTCACAATGGTGCTTTGTTTGGATTATATATTCTTTTCAATTTGGAGAAAAAAGTATTGTCATAATCTTTTTAGTGTTTGAAGATTTGTTATTTTTCAGAACTATTACAGTTTAGTAGTAGTTTTGGTCAATTTCTTTTTAAGTATTCTCATAATTCTTTTTAAGTTTTGACACAAAGAGAAAAAAGATCAACCAAAAAAATTAGATCGCATTCAAAGTTGTATGCAGTAAAAAAAAAAAAAAAAAAGATTAGTTCAACAATTGGTAATGATGGTGATTTAAGTCAACATTTATAGCTTATAGTTTTGTAGTTTAATTGCAAAGTGTAGAAAAAAGGAATAATAAGAAAATAGGAAAAGAAAAAAAATAATTATTCATCCCATTCTTTCTACATGCATATCCAACAAGCGAGTTTTATTCAAATGATAAGGTTAATATTGTCATTTTAAGTGGATAAGGGAGGTAAGTGTAATTTCGAAAATCTCAAAAGAGCTCAGTGAAATTGCTAGAAACTTGAAGGGAAGTTTCTCAAATTATCCCTAAAGAATATCCAACAAAACTTAATTCATTATATCAGTTTTTACAAGAAAATTTCCCAGTTTTTAAAGACAAGGTGTGTTCAAGATGAATACATCATACGAATGAGCTAGATAGTTTATAATAGTTTACAATTTGAACTTTAACTATTCAATACTGTTATTTAAAAGAAAACATCAAAACGCCGCTATGAACTTAGATTGGATAGATACGCAAACAGGGATGTAAAATCTGGTACTGAGTTGAATGAGTAAATGAAATTTGGTTTCATCCAATAATTTGGAAAATTAATCTAGATTTACATCTATATTTTCTTCAACATGTTATAGCTTAAATAAAATATGGCAATAATAAACCAAGGTGGTTTAATGAGCAGTCGTTAGAAGTTAGAACTTACCAATCTGCATCTACGCCAGTCTAGAGTAGATCTTGAAAACATAAAAAGAAAGAAAAAGTCCATCCACTTTCTTAAGTTACGTACACAGACACGAAACAGGAAATGAGTAGGTCCATTTACATGCTATTAATTGGAATATCTATCTCCTGGAAGCAGCATGCAGTCCACTTAGTCAAAATAATACGCACAAACAACTGCATAGCATTAATTAAATGAAGTAGATCCTTTACTCCCAGATGATTTTCATATATTTGACTACTTCATGGTACTCCCTCATATTATGCCAAAGCTTAGAAAGTAAATATCTAGAAGCAAGAAATATCAGAGGCTATCTCTTCAAGAAAAGGTCTCAATCTGGTCCGTCAACTCCCTTGTATCAGTATACCACTTCAAGGAAATATTGACGAGAGGCTTGATGTCCTAGATGACCAAATCAGTGTTGTTGAAAATGACAAGTCGCAAGTAGTGGTTGCAGAATCTTTCGTCGGTTTAATTGTGCTAAAATAGTTTACAAAGACAATCTGACATCTTTTAACTTTAAGATGAGAAAATATAATGACTAGTTCAACCAAAAGTGGCTATAAATAGACATCTTTCCCGCATATCCTTCCACTACCAGAGAAGAAACAAGTTACCATCTTTCTAATTAGCTCACATAGTTTGTTACCTCTTTCGTGATAACGATGGCAGTTCGGATCCATGTAGCTGCAGCCATCTTGGCACTTGTTCTTACAGTTGTCTATGCATCTGATCCAAGTCCATTGCAGGATTTCTGTGTCGCAGTTCCTGATGCCAATGCTGGCGGTAAACTAAAAATTTCATTACTATCTTATTTTACAGTATTTCAATGTTGCATGTTATACTTCACTAAGGTACTAGTTAACACGTGACATGCTAACTTTTTCTGATCTTGTTTATTGCAGTATTTGTGAATGGAAAGATATGCAAGATCCAAAGCTTGTGAAGCCGAAGATTTCTTCTTTCCAGGGCTTAACAAGCCAGGAAGCACAGCAAATCCACTAGGATCTAATGTAACAACAGTAACTGTGAACCAACTTCCAGGACTCAACACTTTAGGAATTTCCTTAGCACGCCTCGACTTTGCACCTTATGGGTTGAACCCTCCCCACACTCACCCTCGTGCTACCGAGATCCTCGTCGTTTTGGAAGGCACTCTTCTTGTTGGCTTCGTTACTTCAAATCCCGGCATGAACATGAAGAATAAGCTCTTCACCAAGGTTTTGAATCCAGGAGATGTGTTTGTGTTCCCTGAAGGACTCATTCATTTTCAGTTCAACCAAGGACATTCCAATGCTGTTGCTTTTGCTGGTCTAAGCAGCCAGAATCCAGGAGTCATCACCATTGCTAATGCTGTTTTTGGATCAAACCCTCCCATTTCTCCTGATGTTCTCACCAAAGCATTCCAGGTTGACAAGAATGTCATCAAATATCTTCAGTCACAGTTTTGGTGGGATAACCACTACTACCCATGATATGGGTAATACCCCTCCAAAGGAGCTTCAGGATGCATAAATAATTGGGGTCCTTAATTTACATTTTGATCTCCTTACTTAGTTACTTTAAATCATACATTATTTCGGACCTCTTTTTTAGTACACCAATCCTGCGAAGGATAATACATTGGCATTTTCCATGATACGGCCGGGAAAATGCAATTTGTGGCCACTACAATTTCTTTTCTTAATTTTTGTACCTTGATTTATAATCAATACATGAAGAACATTTGTTTTCTTATACTCTTGCATACAGCAAAGGTGAACTCTTTTAGATTGAACGAATGCATCATGCATCTCCACGGACTGGAGAATTCTCTGTACCATACTTTAAATTTTATATAATTGTTCGATAAAACCTTTGGAGCACTTAACAAGTATTTAGAATATTGGAAAATCTCGTCCTTTGATGAAAAAAAGAAAAGCATTGCAAAATCGAAAATATCTAAAATGTTGGGCACAGATTGCACTCTATCCCTCTTGTGCTTAATTAGATGGGAAAAAAAGAATTATGTTAACCAATAAAATATTACAATACTTGTCCAAGTTAAATAAGATCCTATGGTCCACCATTCTAGAAACTCATCAACAAAATGCACGATTAAAACTTTACATAATTGATACACATTACATAACTAAAATACTAAATATTCTAAACATTTTTTTTCCTTTTCTCCCCTTCTTAAAACTCTCAAACCATTTTTCAATGATAGTACGTTGCTCCATTGCCAAAATCATAGCTCAAGAAATTTTAAAAATAAAAGTAATTAGAGCCTAATTGTAAGTCCTCCGTGAATTCTACCATTATGAGCAACCAAGCTGTTCCAAAGGGGTTCCAAACTTTGCCTTTTGAAACCCTCTAAAAACCATGATAAATTAATGCTGACCATGGAGGACACAGACGGGAAAACATTTACGTAGCGCCTTGAGTTCCTGGAGAATAATTGTATTGTCCTCAAGTTCAAGTTCGAATTTCCTCGCCATCACCTGTAAAGCAATCTTGACAGCTTCCCTCCCTTTATCGCTCTGTCTCTTTCTCTTTTTAACAATTTAACATCTTTCTTTATTATTAAGTTTTAATGCGCTGATAGTGAAATGATATAATTTTTACACTAATAATTATGGATATATGACATATTATAATATTTTAATACAATATTTAGTTTTTTTGTTGAATGCATAAGTTACAAAGAGAGAATATAGTAACATTTTTTAAGAGTTACTAGTATTTGACTAAATGCGCATAAATTCATTTTTATTGCTAGAAATTAAAGGTTTTCAATTATAATAAGGTTTGTAACCTGTAACTTTAATTTGAATATGATTTGAATAGTCAATAGTTTTCAGCATTTGGTTAGTGTATTGTAAGTTATGTTTGAATAATTTTTCTTCACCCATCAATATATCTAGTGGAGATAGAAAAAAGGCAACAACAACTTATGTTTGTGGGCTACAATTCATAAGAGAAAAGCTACCTATTGTTCTATTATTTTCTATCTCATAGTTTGGCAAGAACAACAGGTATTAGTGGAGCTATACTCTCTTAATTGTGCAGACTATTGAGAGTGATAGTAAGTTTGCCTTGGCTATTATATTTGTGGATAACAAGTTGGAGATCTTGCTACACCGAGTTTGATTTTTCCATAGGGGTTTGAATCACCTTAAAAAGTGAGATATCTGTGCTTCAAACCACCACATCTATGCATTATTATATTACTATTATTAATTATTTTATCATAGTTGATTTTATATTTGTTTGTACTATTGTTATTATTATTGTTGATTTTGTTGTTTAACATTTGTATTATAATACATGTATATGATTTGAATTTATATTATGTGTACGATCTAAACCTATTAGTATATAAAAAAATTTATATTGACAATGTATAGAAAACTTACTCTTCTTTATTTGCTTCACATCTCTTATTCATGCAACCTAGCTCTTTCTCCTTTCTTTTTTTTTTTTTTGTTTTGAAAGAGAAAATGAAGAAATGTATTAAAAAAGAAAAGAATTAATCATTTCTATGATATCTGTGACAGCCCCACTTCTCCTTAGGGTACCCCAAGGTATCCGTGGGCCGCCTGCCTAACTCTTATCAGGACTCACTCACTTAACGATCATTAATACAACCAACTAAGACACTATTCTCAAACCAAACCAAAAGAATAACTCATACATACATAATCCCAAATCTTACAATCTCATAACTTCTAAATTACAAACCCAATGTATATAAAGTACTTCTCACATACATTCAGAGTACATAGTACAAAAGCCCTCAATCACATAATTCACTTCTCAATACATAAATATAGAAGTAAACCCTACTTCTAAGGGTTGGCACCTTCCTTGGGTTCTCCTAAGGAAAACAAATATGAAAGAGTGAGCTAAAAGCCCAAGGTGAATTCCCTAAAAAACATGCAACGACATAACACATATGAAACTTCACTTCACTTGAATTTAGACATAAACCAAATAGGAAAGCAATTAACAAATACAATGTAGGATACAGGGTTTCTCGGGAGCCAAGATCCACGAATCTTGATCGCGTTCTTCGTAGTTGACACTCCGTCAACTTTCACAGGTACAAACCATGTAGAACACCACTTACTCCTTACTCCACCAAACCCCCACCGGGTCTAATTCCAAACACTATTCACTTCACTTCACTTCACTTTATGTATGTACATTGTATATTTCTCTTTCTCCGAGACAAGTCCAATTGCCAAGCCCCGAGTACACTTCTCTTCACTTAAGCAACCCTATGGCTCGTACCTTTCTCTTCAGCCTTAGCCTAGCCTCCAGCTCGAATTGAAGGTCTCGCCGATAGGTCTCAAGAATTCCCGACATTACACATACACACATAAGTCACTACATAATGTTTTCACAATCATTTTCCATTCAAAATATTTTCCACTCAGATAAGGATAAATGTGATAAAGTACACACTATCCCATTTGATGGTTTGAAAACAAATCATGTTTCACTTCAAATCACTTATCTAAACATACTTTCAATCACATTAACATAATCACATAACAAGCATAGAAACTCACCGAAATAGTAAGGTTCGGCTATCTCACTCTTTTTTTCTTCAGAATTTTCGACAACAAGATCTATTTTCTAACCATAAGATGAACTAATTTCACGAATATCAATCAATCCACAATCAAGTCCTCAAGTCCGCTACCTAAAGGTCACCTCAAGTCCGTTACCTAGGTTGGGATTTCAAGAGCCCAACAAGACATTCCAAATATAAACATTTCTAACAAAATAAACTGTAGATTTATCTTATTGAACACTAATCAAGTTATATCTAAAAGGTTCAAGTCTTATACCTTCAGATCTGAGTAGATTTAACAAGATCACACAAGATCTTGTGAGCACTTCAGAGGGATGATACTTCAATTTGATATCTCCAAAAAGTTCCAACCTTAGCTCGAGATCCTCTTGTTTTGATGGTGATTTCCAACAAAAAGCTCAAGAACAAGGACAAGGCAACTCTCACAAGCTTTCTTTCTCTCCTTTTTCTCTCTTCTCAAGCTCGGATCTTCCCCCTCTTCCTCTCACTCTCACACGCAGCCAAGGATGAAGAAGAACAAGCTAAGATCCTCCACTAAAGTCTCACAACTTCAAGATGATGGATGAAGAAGAAAATAGAAGAACAAGCTTCAATCTTCCTCTCTTTTCTCCCTCAAAATTTCGGACCAGCCTCTCTCTCTCCTTCCCTCTTTCACGGTTGCTCCAAGGAAGGAAATGAGTGTCTTCAATGGTGACTTGAAGCTTCAAGAAAGGAAGGAAGAAGAAATGGAAGACAAAGTTGAAATCTCTCTCTCTCTCTCTCTTCTTCTAGCTCTCGGCCTCCCTCTCTCTCTTCAAAAAAAAATGTGGCTGAAAATATGAAGATCAAAAGCAAGAAGATTGACTTTAAGGGAGCAAAAAGGTGCAAATCCCCTAAATCGGGGAAAAATGATCTTATGGTCACTTTATGTCAGCTCGACACTCTAACTTACACTATTTTATTTCATTCCAACACTGTCCAACCTTAAATGTATATCAATAATATCACTACATACACTCGTTTTCATCTTAAAATCACTATTCATGCTTTGGAACAAAATTTAACGCTTAATTTATGAAACCACACAGACAAATAATTCTTAAAAAATTCTCTAAATTAGAAAATATTCACTTTAAACATAAATTCACTCATATTTTAATGAATAAACACAATATAAATAATATTTTATATTTTAAAATAAAATCTGAATTTTGAGACCCTCACAATATCAATGTACTAGGTTTTTACATGGGCAAATTGGCTTGCATGCCGCATGTGCAAATAAAGAATTTGAAATTTGTATAAAATGCATCTATATTTCTTGGTGTAATAAAATTCCAAAGTTGACAATATAAGAAAGATGAATCCAAAAGAAAATGGCAAAAAATAGTGGAAAAGGTCAAAAAAGAAAAAAGAAAAAATTATGTAAAAAGAAATGAAAAAAAATTGAAGACATTTTAAAAGAAAGAATAGTTGGACCCCTTATCATGCCCATTAAAGCCACCTAATTTGATGGTGCAAAAAGTTTTCTAGTTAAGGGACTTTTGGTGTTTGGAAAAAGGCAATATATTTAATTGAAAAATAAACAAAGAGATAGGGGAAAAAAAGAATAAATTATATGAAAAGGAAAATGGTGAAAATATTTGAAGAAAGTTAAAAAGAAAAAGAAGAAATTATATGAAAAAGAAAACAAAACAAAAAAGAAGAAAATTTGCTAAAGAGGCCTTAGTTTAATGATTACTCAAGATTTAGAAGTACTAAGCTAAAATTCCCCTTCTTCCATCCACATGTCCTTGCTTCAAAAAAATAAATTTAGAAAATAAGAAGAAAGAAAAGTTTTTTTTTTCCTTAAAGAGAAAGTTAAAAATTTTGGTCATACCCTTTCAATGCTGGTGTACTTGGTGATGGAAGGAGGTGAAATGAGAACTTTGTGTGAAAAAAAAATAAAAGATTAAATCGGATAAAAAATGATCATGGACTACAGACACCTTGCACAAAAAGTGAAAGGACTAAATGAGCTATTTTTTTAAAAAAATTTTCCATCCAAATTGGTTGTAGATTAAAATTATAAGGATTAATGTTTCTCGATGAAAATTCAGGAACAGAGAAATTGTCCAATTTCAGACGTTGGGGACCAAAAGTATCATTT
The DNA here is from genome assembly GCA_013103745.1 of Gardenia jasminoides. NCBI lineage: Eukaryota > Viridiplantae > Streptophyta > Magnoliopsida > Gentianales > Rubiaceae > Gardenia > Gardenia jasminoides. The sequence continues at coordinate 1,562,819 of CM023099.1, forward strand.
TCCGTTTCATTTGGACTGTTATTCTAATTATATAAAGTAACTAAGCTTAATAATCATTGCAATCGAAATATTGATACAGAAACAAGGTTGGTTAATGAATATCCATTAAAAATTAATTCTTTAGCTCATTTTTGCAAGAAAATTTCCCCAAATTTTCAAGACAAGGTCTTTTCAAGATGAACGAATCATACAAATGAGCAAGATAATTAATAATTCTAACTTTAATTAATGATGTACAGGAAAACACTGCTATGAAATTTGATTGGGTAATATACATGCATGGGTTTAAAGTCTGGTTTTGAGTTGAATGAGGCATTGAAAATTGGTTTCATCCAAAGTTTGGATGATTAATCAACAGTTACATCTACATTTTTTTCAACATTTAATAGCTTCAATAAAATATGGCCGTGATGATTTACTGAGCAGTCACTTGATACTTAGACCGGCCAGTGTGCGGATCCGCAGGTCCAGAGATGATTCTGAAAACTTGAAAAGAAAAATAAAAGCCATCCCCGTGCTAAGTGACACAAGACAAGAAAAAGAAAATGGAAAGGTCCGTTTACATGCTATTAGTTGGAATATTTTTCACCCGGAAGCAGAATGTAGTCCATCTAGATACACACAAATAATTACATATCATAGGTTTTGCCAAAGAAGGTGGAAGTATCGAATCTGTTGAAATATTCACATAATTCCTAATGATATCATGTAAAGTGAAAACTCAACAAAAAATAATCTTTATAATATTGTTAGTTGAAATGTTAGCATACTGTTGCCCTCACTTTGACCACTAAATCGACAAACCGCTTTAATACATTGCACAAAATTACACGGGATTAAGTGAATAAATATGAAAACCATAAAGAGATAAAGTGGATATTTATGTAAATTATAAGAGGCAGTTATGGATATTACAACTCCATTATATGGATTTTGGAGCACGCTTTATTTAATTCATAACTGGTGGTCTTTTCTATTCATTTTCCACTTTATATAAAACTACATGGAAGTTAAGTAGATATTTTAGAACCATAAAAGCGTCATGTGGTAATATACAAAACCACAAGGAGGTGATGTGTAATTGACTAAATAGTGAATGACCAAATCGGTCTTGCTGTTCTTGCACGAGGCAAAGAAAAATTGAGAAGTCGCAAGCAGTTCCTTGTTGTGGAATCATTTATTCACGGATTGAACTGTGTGGAAACAATTTATAAAGATTACAGGGAGACAAGAAAACAGAATGCCCAGTTGTACATAAAAGGGCCGTAAAAAGGAACATTGCCCACGTACTCTTCCACCACCAGATAAGAAACAATTTTCCGTCTTTCTAATTAGCTCATATAGTTCGATTATTCTTTTGTGACAAGTATGGCAGCTCGCTTCCGTATAGCTGCAGTCATCTTGACACTTGTTTTTACAATTGTCTATGCCTCTGATCCAAGCCCATTGCAGGATTTTGGGTTGTAGTTTCTGGTGCCAATACTGGCGGTAAACTATATACTACTCTCACGAAGTTCATGACTTCTTCATGTTGAATTATATGTAACAGTGTAACAAGCTAATTAACTTTTTCTCATATTTGTCATTGCAGTATTTGTCAATGGAAAGAGATGCAAGGATCCAGAGCTTGTGAAACCCAAAGATTTATTCTTTCAGGGCTTAACAAGCCGGGAAGCCCATCAAATCCACTCGGGGTCAAATGGAACACAAGTGAATGTGAACCAAATTCCAGGACTCAACAATTTAGGCGTTTCCTTAGTGCGCCTCGACCTTGCACCTCCTGGTTTGAACGCTCCCCACCGCGCTCGTGCAACCGAGGTCCCTTTGTTTTGAGGGAACTATTCTTGTTGCTTTTGTTGCCTCGAATCCGGGCACGAACATGAAGAATAAGTGATAAGTAAATATTTTTCCTATTTCAGTATGTTTTATTTATCTATTTTTATGTATTTGTATTTGTGAGGGATTCAAAATTTTATTTTTATTTTAAAATGTATAATAATATTTATATTATGTTTATTCACTAAAATATTAGTGAACTTATACTTTGAATTATTATTTTCCAATTTAGAGAATTTTTTGAGAATTATTTGCCAGTGTTTGGTTTCGTCCAGTTTAAACGTCAATTTTTGTTCTGAGACGTGAATAGTGACTTTAAAGTGAAACCGAGCATATGTAGAGATATTACAGAGATATATTTTAGGTTGGACAGTGTCGGAATGAGAAAAAACCAATAAAAGTAAGAGTGTGCGTCGACGCTGACAAAAAGTGGAGTCTGACCACTTTTCCCCTAAATTAAGGAGAGCCACGCATTTGGTCCCCTTAAAGTCTTGTTTCTTGCTTCTTGTTGTTCCATTTTCATGCCAAAATATTGTATTAATTGTTTGATTCTACTCATACTTGATTTTTGGCATTGATTTTGGTCATTGGAGTTAAAAGTGCAATTATGGTGAAGAGCCCGGAAGACAATTAATGATAAGGCGCGAGCACGCTATGTTTTGATATGAAGGATGTCTTGTTGGAGAAGTGAATCACGTTTCCTACGGAAGATATTTGCTAATTATTTGAAACAAAGATTTGATTTACTTTTGGAAATTGGTGAAAGACCCCTTTTATTTAGGAATGTTTGTAATTGGTTTCCCTTTTTATTTTGTTATTGCTATTTAGCAAGTTAGACTCCAATTAGGACTCAAACTCTTTGGAATCCTAATTTGGTAGGGAGACTTATCGTTTATTTTGGCATAGACTTCCACTTAAGATTGGTATCGTGGGACGGCTGAAGAGACGAAGTGCTTGGCTGCCTATTCTTGCCTATCGTTGGCTTTGAAACTTTTAGTATTTCGTCCCTTTCTTTTCTCTTTTGTCAATTGAAATTGCAACTCTCAAAAACATTTCTTGGGTGCTATTCTCAATGAAGAGTGGCTAATTTCTCTCATCTAGTCGAAGGCTAATCGATCTTTGGTTCATCAACTCTGTGAGACTTGTTTGAATTATTTTTATTTCATTTATTTACAAGTATTTGAATATTTTCTGATGTTCTCGTTTATGATTATTTCTTGCAATTAAATACCTGATCACTATTTATTTGTGGGGATAGTCTACTGTCATCTAGAATGTCAAATCAGTAATTGTTTGGAAGGTAGTATTTGTGACAAGTGACGTAATTCAGTAGTATAACAAACTTTTGGATTATTGTTACGGGAATATTCAATCTAACTTAAATGAACTGAGCTTATGTGTTTGTTGGTTAGAATTGGTAACTTTTCTAAATGTTAATGCTGTTGGTGGGCTAAATCTTAAGAGCTTGTTTAGGGTTGTCTACTAGCAAGAGAAGTAGTTACAGACCTTGTCGTGGTTATCGACACAGTAAGGATTGGCAGGTTGTCAGAGTTTGTTGACAACCATAACCAATTTATTTGTAATTAAATGAATGCAATTTAGCGTCAGTGATCAGATTGATGACACCAAAGTGAGATTAGGCCTTTGACTAGAGCTTTTTATTGATTGATTTGTTTTTATCCGAGTCCTGTGATATTCTTTAAGTTTAATTGGAATTTTGTGATTATTTATTTTCTTCGGCATTGTTAATTAGGAATTGTTCCGAACTCCCCCCAGTTATTTATTTTTGGATTCACAGAAAATTATTCTTTCAGTTCCCTGAGGAGACGACCCTACTTGCCACTTACATAAATTAATTAATTTCTCGAGTTAAATGCTGGTATATCGGATTAATTAAACTCCTTGAAATTAGGGTGAAGCCGAAGCCATTGCATATCCGTAATCACCGCTCCAATACTAGAATTAACTCGAGAATATCAGAGGCGCTAGGTTTTATTTATTTTTGTGCATACTCGACACCTGTCAAATTTTGGAGCCATTGTCGGGGACTGGTGCCTTCTTGATTTATTTTCTTTGGATTTGATTTTTATTTCCCTCAATCTGCTGGCTAGTTTATGGCTACAAATTTTAGATTGGATTTCATTCCTAGGAGAGTTAATGAGTCAAATGTGTTTTCTATTAATCAACGCTTAGATTCTCTAACATTTCTTGTAGAAAAGTTGGTTGCTGCAAAAGTGTAGCAAATTAGAACTTGTGGAATTTGTTATGCCTTGGGTCATCCAACTACCATGTGTCCCACACTACAAAATGGCTCGAACACTCAAGTTTATCCTGTTGGAAGATCCTCAAACTCATCCCTACCATGGTATGATTCTTATTCAAACGAGTGTAATCAAGGATGGAGGGACAATCTCAACTTCAATTATGCTGCAAGGCTACTGGGTTTCACCAGAACATCAACATACTCAAATTCCACAAAGAACAACCATCATTGATGTCGATATATCTCTTGAAGAAATTGTTAAATCTTTAACTACTAACATGCAACAATTTCAACAGGAGACGAGAACCAGCATTCAAAATTTGGAGAATCAAACGAGAACCAACATTCAAAATCTGGAGCATCAAGTGAGCCAGCTAGCCTCTACAGTTAATCAGCTGGGATCTCAGATTTCTGAAACATTGCACTCAGAGACCATTGTCAATTCCGAATTAGATGTGAGTGCAATTACCTTGAGAAGTGGTAAAGAATTGCAAAAGATTCAAAGGGAAGAATCTAACTGTGGGGTTGAAGAGGAAGCTAAGAAAGAAAAAATGGGAGTTCAACCTCTAGCCTCCAATGAAAAGTCTAGTGAACAACCCCCCATGGTGACATCTCCTTCATTCCTAACTCCTAACTCTCATTCTATATTTCTTGTTAGTGAAATTGACTTTGTTATACCAGAAAATTTTAAATTTCATGACAGGAATAAGTTAGGAATTGCAAAGATTATTAGGTTATTAATTGATCGTGATGAAAGAGTAAGTAAAGAATTGAAATCATTACTTGCATGCTTGAAGCCATCCGCTAGTCCAAAAAAGAAAGTGGCTCATGTGCTTAAAGATTTCTGTATTCATGATGAATATCATGAGTATGAGAATGAAATAATGAAAAGAGCTATACGATTTTATTCTCCATGAAGAAATATAGCAATGTCTAGCCAAAGACATTAAAGAAAAGTGCTACTTGGGAGGCAACCCAAAAGTTTTAATTTTTGTTGTTTTGTGTTTTATATTTTTGTGTGCAAGCACTTTCTTTAATTTAACAGAAAACTTGTTATTGTAGGTCGGTGCTTTTGCCAAAGTTTTGTTAACTGGAGGCATTGTATGGGTAGAAGACTTTCAAAGTTAAAGTGTGCCCACGCTCTATGTCAAGTTTGCTCATTATCATTCAAGACATTGGTCAGAAGACTTTCAACAATAAGCGGCCCATGGTTTACTGAAGAAAGGCTTCGCCAGATCAAAAAAAAAAAAAGTCTCAATGTTGGACGAAGACTCCAATGTTAAGGCTCACACCTTATGGAAGAAAGTCTTCACTGAATCGCCAAAAAAAAAGTTCAAAAATATTTTTCTTTTCTCTTTATTCTAATTCCTTTTATCTTATTCCTTTCAGCAACTAGTGTCCATATTCATTGCCTACTATGGCTCTCGGTCCCTTGTACTCCAAATTTCATGGATGATTGGACATCAATTCAAGTATTTTCAACAACCTCCTGCTTAATTATCTAATCCGGAGTCCTCTAATTTTTCTTTTACTTTACTTCCATCCATTGAGGACAATGTCCGATTTAGGTATGAGGATAGGATATTTTCTCAGATATATTTTTTTCAAAACTTTTAGTTTTTCACAACTTTTGTGATCTCTTTGATTTTGTTTTGTTGTGAAAAGTGGTTAAGATGCAATTATGAGTAGTATAATGTTACTAGTATGAAGATTCTATTTACTGACAATTGATTTGAATGATGGATGTTCTGGACATGACATATAGCCATTTGTGAGTTTCGAGCTTAAATAGCCCATTATTCAAAATTTACTTGAATTCTTTCACTACAAGAAAAAAGGTCATTAGTGACAACATTTTCTAGTGACGACAAAAAGTCATCACAGATTGAGGCTCTTCACTCACAACAATGAAGGTTGTCACAATTGACTCAATTTAGATATGTCTTCAATGACGACCCTTAATTGTCGTCGCAAAACTACTTCACGTGGGACTTGGATAGCATAGGCTTTACAATAGTGACGACTTGATAAAAGTCGTCAGTATTTCTACTTCTTTCTTTGACAACTTTTCCTTCTTGTAACTGTTTATGTTTAGTGACGAGCATTTATTGTCAATAAGACTATAGTGCAATTAGTGACAACATACTGTCATCACTAATTTAACCATCTCCAATGAAATTATTTAAGGGATAATTTCAGAAAGTGGATTCTAACAATTTCATTGCCCTCCTTCAAGGATTTGGAAATATCACTTACCTTTCTTGTAAGCCATTTAGCACCCAATGCTCACCTCATGGATGGTTAAATGACTTTATTATCCTTACAATTTAAAAATTATTACATATTTATATGGAGAGAAATAATTGAGTCACTTGTACTAAATTAACAATGATTTGGAATACAAAAAGTTTGAAAATCTTGAATATTGAATTTCATAATGATAACCGTTAACATTTTAAGATTCTTTTTCTATGTTTTGGCAATTATTGTAATATTTTTCCTCCCCTAAAAAAAATTAAAATTCCTATTGAGATTTTATGAGAATAATAAGATAAATATGAAAATACACAAAAATGGGGTAAAGCATTAAAATATATTTACAATTAATTTTATTAAGCTATAGATAGGATGTAACTACACATAGTATTAAAATATGTTTACAATTAGATTATTAAGTTATAGATAGGATGTAACTAAATGTAGTATTAAAATATGTGTACAATTAGATTATTAAGTTATAGATAGAATGTAACTACACGTATTCTATTCTTTTCTTTCTTTTTCCAAAATGTTTGGTGTTTTTTTTTCTTTTCTTTATACTGTAATTCAAACAAAATGCTTAGAAACAAATTTCTCTACTTTGAATTATTGGCTTTTTCATTAAAAACCATACCTTTTCTATTAATCTGAACATTGCTTATGAAGTTGTTATTTTTTATTACAAATGATGGAAATTTCTTATTAATCATGTGAAATAATAGACCCTATATGTTAAACAAATAATTAAAAAACATAGCATATTTTTGGCATATTTTACATTTTACTTGTAAGTCTTGATTCCAAATTAATAAAATATTCTCTCCAAATTAATAAACTATTACAACCCGAGCAAGAGTACTTTTACCTTGAATTTAGCAAAATTTTTCATCCATTATAGTTTTTTAATTTAGCAAAATTTTTCATCCATTATAAATATTCAATTAAAAATGTTAAGAAGTAGTGATTAGAAATATATTAGTAAATTAAAAAATTTGAAGGTAAAAGTTGACTTGGATGGTCTTGATTGACTAAAATTTGTTTAAACTAAAAATCAAAGAAGAGGCACGGGTACTATACATAAAGTGGGAACTTAGTTTAGCAATCCAACCCTCTTCTTCATCCGGTACCCTAGATTTAATTTTTCTCTTTATTCCGATCCAGAGACACCTTTGTATATGCCAAGCGATCACACCGTGGGTGGCGGAGATAACGCTTTTAGCACCATCTTCAACGAAATCAGAGCCAGCAAATACGTTCCTCATGCCGAGTTTGTTGATCTAGAGCTCATTGTCATCGATGAAGTGCGAATCGGCACCTACCGCCAACTCTTCCACCCCGAGCAACTCATCTCTGGAAAAGAAGATGCTGCCAACAACTTCGCCTATGGCCACTACACAATGGGGAAGAAGATCATAGATCTTTGCCTGGATAGGATTAGGAAGCTCACAGATAACTGTACCAAGATTTAGGGATTCCTCGCCTTCCACGCCGTGGATGGGGTACCAGATCCGGTTGGGATCTCTGCTCTAGAGGTACCCCGCTGATTATGGAAATAAATCCAAGCTTGGGTTCACCATTTACCCATCTCCTAGGTCCCCACCTGCTTGATTGAGCCTTACAACTCGTTTCTCTACTCTCTCCTTTAGAGCACACCAATATTGCCGCTCTCCTGACAATGAGGCCATTTATGGCATCTATTGCAAGTCCCTTTACATTGAGAGGCCCATTTACACCAACCTTAACAATCTCATCTCTAAGGTGATTTCACCACATGTATCTCTCGCAATTTGATGGAGCCTTGAAGGTTGATGTGAATCATTCCAAACTAACTTGGTCCCATACCCAAGAATCCACCTTATGCTTTCCTCCCATGCACCTGATTTCAGCCTAAAAGGCCTCCATGAGCAGCTTCATGTTGCGAAGATCACCATCACTGCATTTGAGCCATCCCCTACGATGGTCAGGTGTGATTCCCGACAATCGTGATTTTAGATTTTTTCCTAATTTTATGTGAATATTTTACTTAAAATTTGGCTTCCTAATTAGACATTTAGGCAAAGGCTCTCAAGTTTCCTTTAGAAGTTATAGTTTGTTCATTCTTTATCATTAGGCAAGGTAGGACATCCAAATCAAGTTATTTTATTAATCTTGTAATTACTAGGATGGTAAAAGACTTGCTCAATATAACTATTGAGGCTCCTAATATTCACGCCTTCATGGTTTTCTCAATTTTTTTTTCTTATTTTGTAAATTTTTGTTTCAATACACTAACATGATTTATATGACTAAATTGTAGGATTTTTAAGTTATAATAATTTAGAGAGTCTTGGAAGGGGCAGAAAGATTATCTACTTCTCATGAGTTGAATGCTAGACTTGGTATCATTCTATGATAAATTTCATCAAGTTTTATATTTTGTGAGTTTTATATTCTTTTGTTTACTGCATGGCTAGTGGCTATCCTGGAGGAATCGAACAACCCGAATAGCTCCAAAATAAAAAAAAGAGGAAAAAGTGAGTTACTCTACAGAAATTCATTAAACATGTATGGTCTACATATTTGTATTGAAAAATATTTTCAATTAAATGTTTAGCTAAAAAATGATTCCATGCTTTACATTGCTTCAAAGATTACTTTCAAACCCCGTTGGTCCAACAATGCTTGACAACTAGTGCTCTATCAATTACAAGTAGTCTTTGGGCAATTGATTGTGTTTATAGTCTAAAATTAGGAAATAAGAATGGTGATAAATTAGATTCTTTACTGCCTCTCACCTTGTGAGCTCATGTGTCCAAGAAAGTGCCACTTTGTTTTTTGAAAGAGTGAACCTTGAACCTAAGAAGCTAAATTAAGCTTTCTCGTGGAGCAAGATTGAATAGTACCCACATAGCAAGAATTTTGAAATCTGTACCTTGGATTCTTTTATAAAATTTTGAGAAGACCCTTGCCCAAGATTGAGTTTTTCAGGTCTATATGGGTTTCTAGAGCTGACCTTGCCACAATCTCAAAGAAACCATCATCTATTGGCATAGCCTTGGAGAATTACATATTACCTATTTTCAATTGCTTCAAGTCCATATTTTTAATGAACACTCGGACTGCCAGTTTCTATGTATGCGTATACCTTCTTTTGTAAAATGCAATAAAGAATCTTATATGTTGTACTTGTTTCAAACGCTTGGGTCGTGTTGGCTAAGTTTCTATAAAAGTGACAATTTTCACTTCTGCACATAAACAAGCCATAGGTAGTCTCTAGGATAAGCGTAGTAAAGAAATTTAATAATTTGAATTTCATTATATCTTATGCATACTTTACTTGATAACTACTCATTTTTATGCAATTAAAACTACTAGCATGAGATTCTTGAGCATGAGATATTTGCTATTAAAACTTTTGAAAATTGAAAATAGATTGGTTAGTGACTATATGGTTTGCCTAATAGTCAAAATTTCAATTTTCTTGGAGCATCTTTTCCATTTTATACATAGTTTCATTAAAATATTAGGTGCATCAACTGCCAATGGGTAATAAAAAAAATGTCTTTTTTTTTTTGTGTCATTGAAACTTTATCTAGTGGTAAACAATATGCTTTATAGGTACTTGAAAAGGCTAATCAATCTTTGGTTCATCAACTCTATAAGACTTGTTTGAATTATTTTATTTCATTTATTTACAAGTATTTGAATATTTTTAATATTCTCGCTTATGATTATTTCTTACAATTAAATACCTGATCACTATTTATTTGTGGGGATAATTTATCGTCATCTAGAACGCCAAACCTGTAATTGTTTGGAAGGTTCTAGTATTTGTGACAAGTGACGAATTCAATAGTATAAGAAACTTTTGGATTGTTGTCACTGGGAATATTCAATCTAATTTAAATGAACCGAAGCTTATGTGTTTTGGTAAGAATTGGTGGCTTTTCTAAATGTTAATGCTGTTGGTGGGCTAAATCTTAAGAGTTTGTTTAGGATTGTCTCCTGACAAGAAAAGTAGTTACTGTAAGGCCCAAATACAACCTAAAAGGGGGGGGGGGTGAATTAGCTTGATTAAAAATTAATCAAATAGTGCCCCTTTTTCAAGAATACAAATTCAACTTCTCAAACAATTGATTTGTTAAACAAATGAGCAAGCAAGATCGAGAAGTATAGATAATATAGCAATCAATAAATAGAAGAGTAAGCTGAGAAATAAGATGATAGAAAGCAAACCAATCTTCTTCAAAGCTCCACTTGACCTTGAAGAATAGTACTCAAATCAAGCAACTTTAACTTGGTGAAATTCAATCAACCCTTGTGTACAATGGAAGGTTCACTTCCTCCTTGCCCCAAGCTACACTTAGTCAAGTTAGAAAGTTTTACAATCTCACGATAACCCTCACAAAGCTACACTATTGATGAACTCACTCACAATTGAAAAGCTTGCCAATGAACTAACACTTCAAGACCTACAATTCTTACACAAAGAGTATTTTCTTGCTAAAATCACTCTTGAGAACTTGTAATCTAAGTGTACAAAAGTTATCTATAAGATTCAGGTAAAGGTATATTTTTAGGAGACCAAAAAGTGTCTTGATATGAGTGGTCAACGGTTAGAAGAATTTAAAGAGTCAACTTGCCGCTGGGCTATCGAACGCTCGACACAATGTTGCGCGATAGGTTATTTCGTGCTTTATCGGACAGTAGATGCATATTTTACGTCCGATAGGCTTTTGTGTCCCAAGTGACCAGAAAGCTCGTGAAATCTTCTTGGGTATGATTGGACAGCCGATGCATTTTCCTCAAGGCCCATAGGCTTTATGCGTCCGACAAATACCGAGAGCTCGTGGAAATCTTCTTGATACGATCGACATCCGTGCGGTTGTTGAGCCCCGATGGGAGTGTCCGATGGATCCCCATCTATCGGACATCCGTTACATCATGTTGAGTGTCCGATAGAAATGTTTAGTTTTATCGGACATCCGACAAGCTATCGAACGTCCGACCAACAGTCCCATATACTTTTGATTGATTTCATCAAATTGACTTCTTGTATATATAACCTGTGCTGCCAATAGTCTCAATGGAAAATGTTAAACTCATTTCTTCAATTGTTTTGTAATTGTCAAAATTGGATCACGATTAACATTCTCTCCCTTTTTTGATAACAAAACAATTGAATGTGATTTGATAAAAAATAATGTAAGCTCCCCTTACTGAGTGTCTATCTATTGACATTAAACATTACATGACTTGCATAAAGAGTGTAATTTAGATGAGTAACAAGCTCCCCTTTTCTCGACATTACTCCTGCTTTAATAATGAAATACAAATTAAATTCAAATCACGTAGCTATTCAAATCACGAATCCTTCCTTTTCCCCTTTTGTCATCACACATGTGCTGTCAAAATGAAATATTCAATACCAAATGGGTAAATGAAATCTTCAATACCATAGACAATCCATAGACAATTCCAATATTATATCACAAAGATTTAGAAATGGCAAATGTGAGACCAAACCATACCTAGTTGCCGATACCAAATCATGAGTTCCAAAAATATCACAAACAAACCAACACCGATAACATCTAAATTCAATTCAGCCAAGATCCTAATCAAGATTCACCTAATGAGTCATCATCGATCATCGATGTCCATAGAGTTTATCACATAACACAAATCTATCACACATGGCAAAAGTACTAAGGTTACTATATTAAGAAGAGTACCACAAACATAGTTGACAAAAAGTGCCAAAAGTAAAAATTCTCCAATGGAGATACAAAAGATCAATAAAAGTAGTAAGAGAGTTTATCGAGTACACTTCAACCATTACTATTAGAAACAAAAAGAACTTATGTAGCTAATGGTGAAGTGCAAGTGCTTCTAAATGTGCCTAAAGCGTGAAAGTGGATCTTGTTCCGTCGCGCTTCGATAAGACGATAAGCTGAATCATCTTCTCACGCTTTCATCATCTCCGCTTCCTCTTCCTCGCTTGGTCTGATTTGAGCCTTGCCTTTCTCGGATGTTGAGGGATCACTGGGTGTTGAGACTCGCTATTTCTTGAATCAGGTGGTTGGGAAGTTGTATCCATTAATGAAGGTTGACCATGGAAATGAAATGAGTGACCCGATAAGCCGTGACTTTTCGTGTGTCGAACTTTCAACGCCGTGGAGGCTCGACACATCCGTCCGATAGCTTTTTTCCCTCCGGAAAATGACCAAGAACACGCCGGACGTCCGATAGAATTGAACTAGAAATATTTAAGAGTTCTTTCCAAAATTTCCAATTTAGAACTAAGATATACAAATTGATCTAAGGGCGTGGCTTTTTGTGAAAATGTTAGTAATTTGATCCTTGAACAAACATAATTCACACAAATTTCACCTTTGAACAAGATCACGAATGAAATGATGCTCAATATCTATGTGTTTTGTCCTAGAGTGTTGAATGGGATTTTGTCAAATTTATGGTACTAGTGTTATCACGTAATATTGGCATATTAACATACATTAAGCCAAAATCATTTAAGATATGTTTCATCCATAATAATTGAGTACAACATGTACTAGAGGCAAATATATTCACGGTTGTTGACAAGGAAATGACATTTTGTTTCTTACTAAACCAAGATACCAAACAATTACTAAGAAAATGACATGAACCACTAGTACTTTTCTATCAATTCTACAACCACCAAAATCAGATCCAGTATATCACATAAAGCAAATTTATGACATTTAGGATACCAAAGACCAAAATTCATAGTTCCCTTCAAATAACGAAAAATTCTTTTAATGGCATTTAAGTGAGATTCTTTAGGACAAGATTGAAAACGAGCACACAAGCATACCGGAAAACATAATATCTGACCTACTTATGCGGTTAAATAGAGAAGGCTTCCGAATCATATCTCTATATTTCTTCTCATCAACACTTGTACCTTCTTCATCCTTAAAACAGTTTGGTAGACGTGCATATTGGTGTTTCTACTTGCTTTGAATCTTCCATGCCAACCTTTGAGGAGCTCTTTTGTGTACTTTATTTGATTGATAAAGGTTCCTTCATGAGTTTGAGACTTGGAGTCCAAGGAAGAAGTTCAATTCTCCCATCAAACTCATCTCAAATTCTTTTTGCATAATGGTGGGAAAATCCTTGCACAAACGCCATTAGTAGCACCAAAATAATATCATCAACATAAATTTGCACAATAAGGAGATCATTTGATTTTTGCTTTGTAAAAAGAGTAGTATCCACAATACCTCTTTTAAAACCATTTTCAATCAAAAAACCACTTAGACGTTCATACCAAGCTCTAGGAGCTTGTTTCAAACCATATAAGGCTTTTGAAAGCTTAAACACATGATTGGAAAATTTATCACTTTCAAAACCGGGGGGTTGATCCACATAAATTTCTTGATTGATAAAACCATTTAGAAAAGCACTTTTAACATCCATTTGATACAATTTAAAACCTTTGAAATAAGTAAATGCAAGAAACATTCTTATGGATTCTAATCTTGCTATGGGAGCAAATGTTTCATCAAAATCAATACCTTCTTCTTGAGCATATCCCTTAGCTTCCAATCTAGCTTTGTTTTTACAATTTCACCTTTGTCATTTAATTTATTTCTAAAACCTATTTTGTGCCAATAATTGGATAATTTTGAGGCCTTTCAACAAGAGTCCAAACATTATTCCTATCAAATTGATTTAATTTCTCTTGCATAGTTATAATCCAATAATCATCTTTCAAAGCATCATTGATATTTTAGGCTCAATAAGAGAGACAAATGCAAAATTATCAAGTAGTGGTTTTGAAGAAGATCACTAATAATCAAGTCCCTGGGATGATTTTGAATGAATTTCCAAACTTTAGGAAGATCATTTGGTGCATCATCATCCTTGTCTCTCTTCATCTAGCATCCCGTTTTCTTGAGAGTCACTTTCCTTGAATTTTCTTCCAATCCATCATTGTTTTCTTGAAGTGTAAGCTTTTCAAGTTCTTTTGAATACCCACATCATATATATACAAATACTTTTCAAGGATCACCATTAAACTCATCAAATGTAATATGTATGGCTTCTTCAATTACAAGAGTTCTCTTCTATTAAACTCTATATCCTCTTTTGTTTTCACAATAACCCAAGAAATGCCTTCATCGGTTTTCTTATCAAAATTTCCAAGATGTTCCTTAATATTCAAAAAAAGCATTTGCATCCAAAAACTTTAAAATAGCCAACTATTAGCTTTTATCAAACATCAACTCATAAGAAATTTTGTTCAAAATTGGTCTTAACAAAACTCTATTCATTACATAACATGCATATTTATGGCCTCCTACCAAAAAATATTTTTGGTAAATCATTTTCACTTAACATGGTTCTTGCGGCTTCAACAAGTGTCTCTATGTTTTCTCAACAACACCATTTTGTTGAGGGTTTTTATAATCAAAATTCATGAGTTATCCCATTGTGATCACAAAATTCCGTAAACCACAATACTTAAATCTGAACCATTATCACTCTAACTTTAATAATATAAAAAACCAGTAAATTTTTCACTTTTGCAAAGAGAGACAAAAAACTTTGAAAGCATCATCTTTATGAGCAAGAAAAAACGTCCATGTATATCTAGAATAGTCATCAACAATTTAAAACAATATCTCTACCGCCAGGCTAGCAATTGGTGTAGGACCAAATAAATCGAGATGTAAAAGCTCCAATGGTTTAGATGTAGAGATGTTTCTTTTGTTTAAAAGAAGTTTTGATTTGTTTTACCAAATTGACATGCATCACAAACTTTGTCCTTTTCAAACTTAATTTTAGGCAAACCTCTAACAAGTTTCTTTTGAAATTTCTGTCATCACATCCATGTTAAAATGATGTTCTTATGCCACAAACCAAGGGTCTTCATTTGAAATTTT